>JABASD010000912.1:0-53381 GCA_019776165.1 Pogonognathellus flavescens | reverse complement strand
AGGTTAATAATTATAAAGTAACAATATATAACACATTTAACTCAACAAGAAATGGTGTAATTTACATATTTTAGAATAGAATAGAATAGAATCGGTGCCGAGTGACGTGACAGGTTCAGGTTCAAGTTTGAAGTTGAGGAACAATTTAAATAAATAAAGGTGTTCATAGTTAAATAAAGCTAACAGCAATCGACTGAACCAAATTCTGGTGAAATTCTGTATTAAACTGATTTTACAGAAAACATTTTTATGCGAATTTTCCAAAACGAACAATAATTCATTAATGGAGTTTCAAGCCATTGCATTGTTAACATTATGCTGATGAATGCCATTGGATATGAAATCGAATTTTGACCATGCAGTTAGGATATAAACTGTTGTTAACAATTTCAGCTTGTTGTCATAATAGTGATTTATTTAACTGAGGTTTGAATTAAGCAATATTATCCTTGGTTGAACCATAGGCGGTTTGAATGTTTTATGTATGTGGGGGAGGGTGATAGGTAATTGAGTACATAAACGTGTGTATTTATTGACTTTTTAAAAACACACCGACCACATGTATTCGGGTGTACCAAACTAAATACGTCATAGGCATGCCTTTTTACTCTACTGTTTGTTTAATATTTGACGAAATGTTCAACAGGTAGCAATTCGCATAACATAACCACGTAGCTTTTCTGAATGAATTATTAAAGCCGTAATGTCAATGAAGTCTGAGAAAAAATATATGCACACATCCGAAACGTAAATACATGGTGAATCTGTATAGAAAAGTACATACTTTGAAAACATTATATCGTGTTAACGTTTACGGAGAATAATAATAACTGATAACTGACATAGTAATAAAAAAATGAAGAGTAAGATCTCTAATTAATTTCATTGTCGTCAGAGTGTAATGTGTGATATTCACATTTACGTACCTATCTATAATAATATAGATTTTTAGCTTAGATACCTAGAGACATGCTAATTGCAAGTGTTAGAAGAAATGCATCTTGAATAGGTTCTTGAATCTTGCGAATCCGGTTTCTTACCAATTCTAACAATTGAACTAAAACACATACATGCTGTCAGCTGTAGAAGCCACATTAGTTTTTCCTTAGCCATTTTACTTATTAAGTAATTTACCTATCTATATAGGCGAACTGGTGTTTAGTTGTGGGAAGAGATTTTAAGGAGAAGAAAAATGACGATACATCTTTCTGCTTACCTAAACACTCATTTTTGTTCTATCGAATCGAGAATCCCGTCTCTAGTGACTCTAATCTCTAGTATTGCATATTTTCTAATAATATAAACTACATCGAGACTAAACAAAAAATAATAATATACCGCACCTTTCCACTTTAGAAATTCATAGTAATTCCCCATAAATACTGTTAACTTAACATGAATGTCTCCTCAGATGAAAAAAATTATATTAGGTATTAGTCATTGTTTATTGAAGTTAATTTTATTACCTTTATGCATAATTTTAAGAGGGCAAGCTGAGATATCGTGTACGAGAGTGAGTCAGGCAGATTTAGGGGCTTCATGATTTTCCCACCCACTTGTAACCATATCACCCAAATTTAAAGATGTTAACATTTATTAGCGCAGAAGGATAATTGGACAAATAATTCAATTTAAGATACAACAATATTTATATTTACTTCCGCTTAACCTCACCTTCTCAAGACATTTTATTCTTTTACTAAAATTATCATGACAGCATGAGAAAGTTCTCTTAATACATTTTTCATATAAAAATTAATAATAATTTTGCTGCTTAACATTTTATTACATATTTAAACGTAGATTTCAAATCAAACCCACCGAATATCAGGGGTTTTAAAAGCTTTAACTTAAAAAGGCATGCGGTAATTTATGCACGTTGTAACATTTTTTTTAAATGCATAGCGCCTCAGCAATACCATTAGTTCACTTTCTTAGCTAGAGGAAGGCAGCCAACCATCATCAGAAACTTTCAAGTACCACACAGACATGAAGTTCAGATAACTGTGGCAATGGCAATCAACCAACATCATGCATAATTTCAATTTGTACTTGCACATTCATGAAAATTGTATTGTTACGATTTTGTTTAAAAGTAATTAGAACATAATTGTGTAATATCTCGTTGGACCAATCTAAATTATACTCAATCAAATGGAACTTATAGTTATGGTAGTATTTAGTATATTCATGCGACGTATTCGACCCTAAATATGTAAAATTATTTCCTTTACATCTAGGCATTTGTTTGTTATACGTTCAGTAGGACATCGAGAAAATTAATATTTATCAAATTGTAGACGATTGATCTCTAGAGTTCACAAAAAAGTACGGATGACTAATAACTGTTCTAAATTCCTAATCCAACCCTACTGAAGTGAAGTTAGTTATAGACGATTCTTAGAAATGTGCTGAAAAGTGGTAAATTTAATTTTATAGTTTAGCTGATGGGACATAAATATTAACTTGTATTTGTCAAAAGTTCTAATAGTTACTTAACAACAGAACAACAATAACACCAGATGTAATTAAACAACGTAGTTTCGTAATATTTAATACGATAAAACATAAGAATGCACTGGTAAGGTAAATACGAAATTTATTACTTATTTCACAATGCGTTTCAATTGTTGTAATTCAACTGCTACTAGGTAATGAACCATCGCGTCTGTGTGGTGGTCGTTTCTACTCAAGAATCGAATTTAACTTCGTTTCAACATTTAATTTCTCATCTTATAAATTGCTTGCATTGGGTGTACCATTATCATGTATGTAGGAAAGTTAAAGTGTCAAAAGTCAAAGGTCACGAAGTAGTAGTAAACCGACCGATTGTGATCATCTTCAAACTTAACCTCGGACAGGAACTTAGTACGTGTAGGTAGCTTTGAAGTCTTTAATGGTACACACAGGCGCAGGCGGACACAGGGACAACGCGAAACCATATTTAAACAACTATGTTGTTTAACAATTGCGTCACAAACTGAGTAACGATGAATGTAAAGTTGAAACGTTTTAATATTTTCATAAACTTTAGAATTCATAAAATACACGTGTCTGATACCGTTTTGCTGGCTGCCTTCAAATAGGAAATAAGCTTCGGCTGTCTTCTCTATTTGCCGCTACTATTTACATTAGCTAGAAGCTAGAAGTAGAAGTGTTTGCTGTAGAGTTTTTCAATCAACTGTCAAAGTTTTGTTCTTTTTGCTTATCTGTTGCTGTGTTTTGTGAATTATTTATTGTTAACCGTTTCCAATAATTACATTTATTGTTCATCATGCCATTGAAAGGAATTTCCCCGATCATTTCACCGGATTTACTCAAAGCTCTGGCTATGATGGGTCACGGGGATGATATTGGTAAGTTTTAACTTACAATTCGTTTGGTTTTTAAGTGAGGAATTTGGCCGGGTCAAATTGAGTGATTAGTTCTTGAGAAAAAGAAAGTTAAAAATTTTAAACTTGCAATTTCTATTCTAACCATAATTATGCGCACATTCAAAATTGTATAAGTAATAATTCTCTTACATCTTTTACACTTTATTGTTTATGCCTGTGTTATTTCTGGTATAGTGATTGCATTAGGTGTAATATGGTTACGTGACTAAATGTAAACAGAGTTAATTTAAAGTCAAATGACAATGCAATATTATTTTTTAACAACTAATGAATAAACTAAATAATTCTTTTGCCTTGAATTTTCTAAATGCGTTA
The DNA here is from genome assembly GCA_019776165.1 of Pogonognathellus flavescens. NCBI lineage: Eukaryota > Metazoa > Arthropoda > Collembola > Entomobryomorpha > Tomoceridae > Pogonognathellus > Pogonognathellus flavescens. Next base: position 49,671 of record JABASD010000912.1, on the reverse strand, counting down.
AGAAAGTATACCTACAACTACAACATATATTTTTTAATGACTAAAAGATTAAATTAAATGAATAATGTACATTAATTTTCTGAATGACCGGTAAACACAGTGTAAAATCTGAAAAGGGCTCTTATTGCTTAGTTCAATGAGCGAGGTTGTCTATCTACATAATTGTTACAGAGCTCTATTCCAATATTAAGCCGTGTTTTAACGGACATACAAAAAATCCTTCATTGATAATAAATGCACACATTTATGATCAAGGATCGAAAAAGTCGCAATTATAATTCATATTTCACGGAAATGCTCGTTGTCCTTATGCATTCGTCATTAGTGGTTGCAGTAGGTCATTCATTACGCTTGCTATCGTCGCTAATATTCTTCAAATCATACCGAAATATTTATCACTTGTGCCGTTATTAGTGTTACTGTCATTTATTTTTATGCACGGCTCTGTAGAAATGGAATATATTGATCTGAATTCCAAGTAACGTGCTCTTTCCAAGAAACGCATATTGCGTCATTCATTAGCATAGTATGTTTAATAAGGATTGAATTTTTACTTTCGATAGAGGTTACGTAAATAATATGGATTTATTTGTTTGGATGCCATTGAGTTACTCTATTGTTTCCAGGTTTTCTGCTCTAGCATTAGAATAAAAACTATGCTGTGTAATTGTAAAATTGTAATGTGGTGGGTATTTGCTGTACTTTGTACACATAAAAGAAACAACTAAACATAATTATTTTTACTATTTTGTATATAATTATTAGATTATAATACCTATAGCTATGCACTGTGCAGATAGCACTTAGGTGTCTATTAGAGAATTGACTGGACTAATATCTGTTAATGTGAATTAATTTTTCACTAATTCATGCATTCATGTATTCATATTTACATCCGTTAAATTTGTACATCTCACATAGTACTGGTAATATTGTATTAAGTGCATAGTGACAAGTGAACCGCCGTTAACTATAAAATTGAAATGGCAAATTGAAAACCATTTGTTCAATTTTATTTGTTACTGATTATTGTGAGTTTATTGATTATGCGACGACCATTAACAATAAGCCAAATAAGCTTGTATTTTTTAATACATCGGTTTGGGTATTGCGTATTTATTGTCATATGAATTGAAACCATGAAGATTTATTTTAGATATACAACCTAAACCTTAGATATAATATACGTAACCTAAATACACGAAACAGGAGTTGAAAATAAAAATTTCTCTTTCGTTCGTAGTTTAGTGCTAGCTTTTAGCCTTAGTAGCTTTTAATCTTACTTGTTAAAAGGTTTGCCTTCTACAGTTGTGCTGTTTAAAAGTTTATTTTTTCCTACCTTCATTTTATACGTTTATTATGGGCATCGAAGAGTGTCCCCGCACAACTCTCTATTATGTAGAATGCATGATATAGTAGTCGTAGTATTCAATGTGCATTACATCGTAATTTAATCATTACGCAGAAATGAGCTGTTTCTGCAGAAAGAGGTATCATTGAATGAAAAGATAACGACATCGACATGTAATGCTCAGTTACAGATAGATAAGTTGTGATTACAACAACTTGTAAAGATACGCGATTCACCAGAGTCACTACTGAGCAAAAGAGCAAGTAGTTCTGTCAGATGAATTGAATGTGGTATGATGCCTGATGCCTGGTATGATGCATCTTTCAACCCACCTCTTCTACATTTCATGTACCTACACAAAGAAATAAATCTCATTGCATTGCATCCGTAGTAGAGGTATTAGTCAATAATGCCTGAGACACAATAATGCATTGTGTGCTTGTGTTTTCACCTTCGTTTCGATTCTCAGAACATTAATATTACTGCCAAATTATTTCTGCTTACAGTATCGATCTTCATACTATACTTTGAATAATAGCATTCTCATGCTCACACGCCTTAGCTATTTCGTTGCATTGTCCGGGGATATTTAAGGCAGGCTATTATCATGTAGGAATACGCTTGTCAATTATTCTTTGGTTCGGTAAGGAATCTACATGATAGGGCAAAGCCAAACGAAAAAGTGTCTATTATCGGTTTATTTATACCTAATTTATTTCCTTATTACTACAGCAGGTAAACCGAAATACGCAATACGTCGTAGAAACGTGACTGGTTTTTAATATTTACAGTTAGTTTATGTTTATAATTTAATTCATTCCCGTGTAATTGGGTGACAATAACTACAACTTTGTAATTTTGCAGTGTGGTAATGGTAATATCACTTATTGTTAATTGCTAACAATAATGGTTTTAATAGTTCATATAGGTAGGCTACATTTTGTAGATGCTCTATTTTTCAGAGCTAATGGCTTAAAGGTAATTAAACGTTGCAGAAACTTTGTTCTTGGTTTACAATGTGATTATGTAAGGCACTTATGTTGGAACGAAACTAAAACCCACACAGTATATACTGCTACTTATTTTTACTAGGAATGGTTAGACCATGTGCAGTGCAATAAATGTAATCATAAAATCAGTTGGAAGCATATATTCGCTAATTTGCTTTGGCTATCATTATAAGTATTTAGTCAAACTTGTAGTTTTAAATAGAAGTCGATGTTGTTAAATGTAACAAACACTGTCGTTATTTATCAAGCTTCGTCAAGTATTTTGGGTTTTGAAAGAACGGTAAATGCATGGTCACATAAAAACGAAGTATTACCCCAAATTGATTGCATTTTTCTATGCATGTGCTAGCACTTGTGAAAACTTCAATTATATTATCCGCATAATAATATGTGCAAGTAGTCATTGATAAATGTCGTGTCGTACAATGTTTTATTATATTTGTAATACTCGCAATGCAGATAAATTGAAATATTGTTGTACCAGTCGTGCTGTACGCACCTTAATTCCTAATCCTATTTGACTGCAAGGTTTATGTTAGTTCCATGTGTGTTTAACATGTAAGCAGGTATTTATGGATTTCCATTTGTGCATACAATTAAACATGTTTCATGTAAATATAAGAATTCGTGGAAATCAATCTATAGGTACGATTTTGTATTGGTTAACATTTTATGCGTCGAGAAATTATTAAATGTTTCATATTGTGTTGAATATCAAAATGTTTTTCAACGTTTTAACAATGATTCTGTAATTCTGTCGGTACATTTGCGAAAATCCTAATATATGTAATACTTTCCTATACATAACAATACTGCAGAATTGCAACTAGAAGCTAAATTAAAACTGCATTAGTATTACTCTAATATTAACTGAATGCGAGAAATATAAGTCAAAATTTACCTTATAAATGTGGATAGGCAGCAGCAGTCAAACTTTATTCAATTTTCCACGTCAAAGAATTAGAATTAATTCCGATTTGAATTGTTGAGAATTGGAGAGTCCGCTGAATGACACTTTTCGAAATAAATATTTGGTCTGGATCAGTTGAATTCGCGGCACAGATATTGGAAATGCAATAATAATGCAATATTAAAATGCCGAAATGAATGCCTAGCTACAGTATCGGTGTGCACGGAAGAAATCGTTGAAACGAGGTTGACTGCAGGTATTTATATTCAGCCAGTCTTCATTCAACATTTATAAGTTTTGGGTAGCAATTGAAGACTACAGCTACCGCAGAGACTGCCCGAAGAGACTATTAGCACGATATGTTGTATGTTTGGCAAAATTCCCGATATTCCAAAAGTGGGTAGACTGAGAGTAGCTTCAAGTTAATGAAATAAGAAATGGCAGGAGAAAATTGAGCCTATGTTGTAGTTTATGTTTGAGTTGCTTAAGAATTCTGCTAAACTTCACCGTGACTGTCTGTTTCGTCTTGTCTAGTCATTCAAGACAAGTCAAGAGTGGCACTTGGTTAAAGCTACCTACTCATATTCCCCGATTTCTCATATGCACAAGTTACACAACTATACTTGGCAGATTGATATCTACATCTGCTTCAAATTATTTTTCGTTTCTCCTTAGATACTGTATTGCGAATGTTTCCAAACAACTGATATTATATAGTGCACCCTTTTGTACATGACGTCTTGTGAGCAGTTCAGTCTAAACAATGAGCAAGAAAAGCAAATGCATGGCAAAGTTAGTGGTAAAGCTCGTAACTACAGTATTTTAGTACTTTTTATTATATATAACTCACAATGAGTGTACAACGAATACCTTAATGGCTCAAATGACCTTTATCCATTTTCGTGTCATGCCCATATATAACTAATTGTAAGGTTAGCCTTCCTAAGGCCCAGACAAATATTGCCCGTATAAGTTCATTTTTGCTCATTGTTTTCTGATTCAATATCACTTACAAATGGCTTAACGTGCAGAAGTGCGACTTGGAGTATTTTTTATTATTGTGTGTAATCAAACTATTGAGTGTGGCAAAGAGAAATATTTATAGGTATAATGTTTACATGATTACAGCTGCACTATGAATACACTGGTATGCAGAAAATAGTATTTATTTGTAACAACAGTAGCCTTCATCACTACACACAAGCAATAAATTTATTATTACCATGTCTAAAATCAAATGGGTGGTGGACAGGGCCGAGCTTTGCAAACAATACACGATATAAAAAAATATAACACTTTTTTCACACACTAAACCACAAAAGTTGCCTGCTTGTGAATACCATATTTCTGCGTCACCCACTGTACCGGCCGTAATACTGCATTAGATTAGCTGTAATTTATTAATAGAGGTGAATAAATTGTGAAAGAACTCAATAATAGTAGGTATGTGGGCTTTTGTTGTTGCTGGCAAATGGAAGAGCAACTGCATTCCTTTAAACTGAATCTAGGCACTTATAGCATTCCAATAATGTGTCACAAACAAAGCATAAAGCAATTCATGTAGTTATGCGTTGCGTAAGAATTACAATGTTTTATAGCGTTTGGTGCATGTCGCAAAAGTATTTAATGCATTCAGCTGGATTAAAAGTGTCATGCTTATGTGGATCTATTCATTTCATGCTCAAATGGTTCGATGCAATAAGGTCCTACTCATAATAATAAAAATACAATCATGGATATATAGATATATCATCATATTTAATTTGCATTTATCTAGTCTAGACAAGACAATTTATTGTTCTACTATTCTGCTCATCATTATAGTCCTTTGGCTTAACTATGCAATCGTTTGCATACACTCTAATAAATTTATTGTCTTGCCAAACAGAATGTTTGTGTAAGACTAACTTACTGCTAGTTTGATTAGTGTAGGCTTTTGTGGTAATTCGTTTAATTGGTTTGATACATGCATGCAATACGCTACTTATAATAGATACATTTTTTATTTACGGACGAAGTATTTGATATATGAGGGGATAACATGATACCAATGGAAGTTTTTATTAGTTTGCATTGATGGGTTCTTAAGTGACAATTTATAAAATCTCATCTGTATGCTTAAATGATTGCAGGGAATATGATATGATAAACCATAGTCTATGTACTATACTATTCTCAAATAGTGAAAGGTGTATTGGCTGCAACATCATACATTTTATTCATTAGTACTTGTGTGCAGCCATATTGTTATTTTATTATGCGTAAAACTGTGCCTAATGTAGTAGATATAATTAGAGTCTCATGATAGAATTTACTGTAAGCGGAGCTTATTGTAAAATACTACTATGACTTCCATAATAGTATTTTAATAAATAAATTTCGGAGCTTTTTGAATTGCACACATTCGTGTAGAAGGTTGTTAATTAAAGTTAACTGATGCCGAAGACTAAGGAAATAGTTCAGACTTGATACCCCTCACCAATCGTAGCTTTGAAGTTAAAAAGAAAGACCAAGTCTTCAAAATAATATTAATAAGGCTACTTACTCGCTCATTTTCAGTTTTCTTAGCAATGTAGAATTGTGAATGCGTCCCATGCGTTTACTAGGCAATATTTGCAACGATTTGCTCAATCTTTTCATTGTTCAAATTTAAAAAGTGGTGCAAAAGTGATTCAGCCAATTAGGAGCCTTGTTACATTTTGAAATTTTTCGATGTCGCAAATTGCTGTTTATCCTGAGTCTGAGTATAGCCGTAATAATTACACAAATGCATGAAGAAAGCATTTTCGTGGCCGCTCCGATAAGGGTTCACCACTGCACTACGGCCTAAAAGGAGTGTAGTTTAGTTGGGTGAGTTAAATTTAATTACTTGGTGCATTTCATTAGATCGGTTATTATAAACGACATACTTTTTAAGGACGTTTTTTCATTGTATCATTTTGTGTAAGAATACAGATAAGCTAATTCTAAGTGATTAATTCTATTCCTGACTACGTGCGTCAATGCAATTTGTAAAATATTTATTTCATTTGCTATAATAATTAGGTAGATATGTTATGGATATTTTGCTCGTGTAGATCAACAGAATTTGATTATTCTTTGCTACATGTTATAAAAGTTGTTTGGATAACATTCCGTTACACAAGGCAAGATAATATCGTAGCTGTGTTGAGTACCTCCTTCATTCATGGATAATTTTAGGCATGAAGATTACTGTTGCTTAAAGAATCCATGTAAATTCGTGGCATGACGCAACGCTACAGAAGGCTAGGCTATGCGTAGTTGGGAGTTTAGTTTTAGAAGATGATGCTTTGCGATGAAACGCAGGTAGCTGTTAATGTTTAACTTTAACATTATGTAATTTTGGAGCACTTTGCTTGATGTCTTTTCGATTTCTTGGGTCCAACGTATGTGTGTAGCAACTTGAGACTAGTGTGGAGAGGGAAGACAAGTTTGAGAAGTGCTACGTGCTACATGTTCATACAATTAGTGCTACACATCAGTTGGTTGGGGTTTGGAAGCCAGCTAATTGTTAAAATTTGCTGAAAAGAGAAAGGTAGGGTTAGGAACAGGAGAACCGCCTCGTCCCTTGACAAATGGGACCAATAGATAAAACGGAGTTGCACTCTACCACTATTTGTAGCAGTTTATCGGTGAACTCAACTGAGGTGTGTGATGTAATTAATTATCCAATTGCTTGAGGCGTTAATCAAACCTTTACTTACGTGTCAGAGAGATGTACAAAGACTTTTTGTCGCTCTAAGTCCGTTTGTCTATATAGATGTATGTACAACACGAGGTGTGAGGTTGTCGATTGTCCATGCCATTTTCAGTTCTGTTTCACAGAATTTTACTATTGTTGCTTCAGAAAAGCGAGTCATCTCTTACTATAAAAAGTTCGGCCCATTTCATACCATCCACTCTGTGCTTCAAGCATCGTCGTAAGAAGCTATCGGCAACAAATTTTAAATAAGAGAACTAACTGTTACATACAGCTCTCGAGAAGATGCATATGAATTAATATGATCATGCTTTCGATGTTGTTGTTTTCGTTGCTTACATTAGTTGTAGGTACACACGTTGTCAGTTATATTATTATGACGTTGACGCATCCAAGTTTTTATAACATTTCTTAAGTTCAGAACCCTTTCACTGTCAGCAATTGCACTTCTTCAATCTTCAAGATGCAATTTGCAGTATAATTTTAGTATGGTGGATGTCCGTTGAATTATTTTTGATCCATAATGCATTCCACTTTGTGTTTTATAAACTGTCTATACAAGTAAAACACCGTGATCAAATTCGTACATATTGAAATGTCACAGTACGAATTCATTGGAAGGAGACATATTTCTATAATAAAGTTTGATTTTCGCATACAAAGTTACATTTCCTGTAGTAATGCTTCACTATAAGGGAAACGTTAAATTCTATTTGATACAATAAAATTGCTGGATACAATATTTGGTGTACTTTATTATTAATAATTTATTTACTTATGTAAATTCAAAATGTCTCAACTCAATATAGGTATAGTATTTGTTCAGTGCGGCCCTGATCTAATTTCTGTGAAAAGTGATTGAAAGTTGAGATGAGAAATCGAGAATTGATGGCTCATCATACTCATCAATAATATTATTTCAAAAAGTTTAGTTTTCAGCAAATAACTAAGAAATTCAGAACTAATTGGATTAATCCATGAATTTGGCTTACAATTTCGATCCCTTATTATTATTTCAATAATTATAGAAGTGTGAAGTGTAGTAGTAAGGGTATCATTGTTCCAAATGGAGAAAAAATATGTTTTTTATTTCATGGGATTTCTTTCATGGTATATCTAATACACAATACAGCCAATCTGAGTTTCTCTCTTATGTATAAACAATTATAAAAAGCTTTATTTAATACAAGCTGTATGGAATTCAATGTACACTAACGCTGTATAAAAGAAACGAAATCAACATACGTATGTAAGCGTTTCGCACCGGATTTCATAGCTACAGCTCTACATCGTCAGTGCGTAAATGTGAAATAAAAAGGTAACATTTTTTCTATCTAAAATCCTTTCCTTATGCGTATCGAATATGATTATTTTCTACACATGCTAAAACTTTTTAAGAAGCATCGGGTAATATTTCCCAACTGTATCGTTGTAGAACAGTACACTTTGTAGCAACCACTGAAAACAACATGGGAATAAGTGGCCACTTGGAAAAACACGAAAGGGCGCGGACGAAGCCGCCCGCTTGATTACACTTATTGATAGTATGAGAATTACACATTGATATGGTAAGGTGGAGACGGTCCCTAACTGCTTTTCTGAGAATTTCGTCTGAGAATCCATTCATCAAGTTTCATCTTTGATTGAATATTCCAACTCCTACTACTTGTGTAACAGATCGTATTCTGTTATTTACCTTGTATGGATAATGCAAGATGATGTGGAACTTCAGATTTAGACCTATCTGGAGTGGTTATCGCTAAAGAATAGTATATGACAGGAATTCCTCCCTGCGGATTATACATTTTTGTATACACGAGATATTTGTCCTGTTTGTGGAACTTTCATCGTGTTTCTTAATGGGGACAATCATTTCCCAAGTTCTCTTTTCGTGTAAAATATTCAGTTTGAATTGACCTCGAATTGGTTCGGGGAGATGCCACTCATCATACTAGTTTAGCATGTAAGGCTAATTGTGTAGACTTATTCAAACTAGGTTTCTTATATTTTGTGTCGTGGCCGAGATAGATAGTGCAAAAGATAATACCTTAGCTATAGATTCTTAAAATAAACATGCCTATATTGTAGTATACGTAACGTAGGTCATAATATTATGGTCTGTCAGTGTGAAAAGTGTTTCATGCTGATTCAATGTTGTAGTTGTATCGAAAGGTAGAAAGCAGAAGCTATCGTTGCTTGTCTGTAATAAATATTTGAGACCCAATTGTTGACATGCTTTCTCGGTGTTGCTTTGCATTGGAATTTTCCTTTGAATGTTATAACGTAATCTGGGTAGGTATTAGGTATATTGATAGGTACCTACCTCGACTATTCCTATCTGTGCCACTTGATATAAATATATGCCGAGTCACTGTTTACTGTTTATGTGTTTAGTGTTACATCATAAGAAGGTGCCTTTGACAAAGATGACAGAATCAATTTCATCGTAAATTTTGTGCGCCTATTTCTCATTGCGTCGTATCGATTAAGAATGTAGTGCTGGATTTGTTTATTTAGTAAGCAAGCTTTCCATTTCCATAGTTCAAAACTGCAAGTTCTTGTTTAAGAGGAAATAGTGTCTTTATGGCTTGTTCACACAGCAGGCTTGAAAGTGCGTATTAAATTATTACTAAACACATTAAGTTAATGTGCTCTGAATTCAAATAATTGGGCTCATAAAAATGCCAATATTGCTCTTAATGTTCAAAAGAAATTGAAAATGTAGATTTTTTATGTCTATTTAATTAACTGCGATAAATAATCTTAAGCTTTTTGGCTTTTAGTTTTGAAACTACCCCCCACTTGTTAAATTGCTAATTTTTGTTTCCGTATTGGAAATGTCAAACAAACGCAATGATTATAGTACGTTAAAAACTAAATATTTATTATTCGAGAAGAAAACAAAAGTTTGGGATTCAATCTAATGCGTAGATAGGTTCTGTTCGACTCTATTATTTTATTTTTCTTCCAAAAGCACACCTTGTTGATGACTATGGCTTATCATTTAAAGATTACATAGTCATGACACGCTATCCATGTTGTGTCTACGTGTCATTTTCATGAAAAAACATTACAGCTTTTTGCACTGGTGACTGACGGGGTAGTTGTAGTTCACCCACTTGAATCCACCTGCATGTTTTTTATTCATATTATTATGTGATTTAGAATTTCATTTCGCTATCGTCTTTGCAATAGGTGCGTTCAAGTTGCTTTTAGTCTCACGAGCGATTTGGGTATACATATTAGGTTGCATACATGGGTGTTTAATTTACGTCGTAGCGTTTCGACTATTTTTATTTTGTGTATTTGCTATGTATGTTTTTTATAGTTTATTCAGTAATTTCTTGTTTTTCCGTTACAAGTAAGAATTCTAGGTCTAGGTCTCAGACGTCGTGTGCACTACCTACTCCACTCATAATACAGCTATTCAGATATACTGCTGTGCTAATGTCTATCATAAATATATAATTAAACCTAGAAAATGACATGCTTACTTTGCTTGCCTTATGTATTTATATCAAAAACAACTAGGCCGTATCCATTTTTGATACCAAAGTCAAAAATTTTATGAAATTATACTTGTGGTCATACTCGTAGTATATAATTAGTAGGTATATATAAATGACTATGACATTATGTGTGTGCACAGTTTCATGAGAAAAGTAATATATAGGATTTGATGAATGGGTTGATTTATGATTTGTATTGTCAAGAATTTGTGTGGTGCCCATGCATGTGGTGCTAGTGTTGGCGTTGGGTCTTTGGTGTTTGACCACAGTTGCATTCATATTATTGCATTATTGTTCTACTACAAGTGTGCATGTGTTTTGCATTTCATGTGTCCGTACATACATTTTAATTGCTACCCGATATTGTGCTGTGTACCGTGCACCCACTTGCACTTATACAAACGGTTCATTAAGTCACTACCGAACCTAATCTGCCCTGCCTTGCCTGTTAATCGGTAGAATTCGGTAGATATCTTTATAAAAATTATTCAGAGACCACTACCTGAAGGAGAGAATTAAAAGGTTTTCCTTGCGATATTGCAAGCGTGCTTTTAATATTGTATACGTATTCCAAGGTGGGAAGTATAGGCAATAGGTACTTATTAGAAACGCGTGTGAATATCGTGTTCGTGGTTCCTATTATGCAATGTTGAATGAACGACCTCAACCGATATTTTTATTTTGTGCTATATTTCCATACGGAAGTGGATTCTTTTCCCTTATTGCCCTTTATTTTGTGAATTCAACACTGCCAATCTTATCGTAACTTAATATGGTATATTATGTCCAGCATCAGTCTTTGCTGAATTTTTAATAAAGTAATTAATTTGACACTATTGCATTTTAAGTCCTATAAGAAGTTTGGGTGAATAATATACCATTGCATTGAGCCGAAAAGGATGCCAAATTTCGTATAGGTATATTGTCTTTTTAGACTGATGCAGTGCTATAAGACATGCAAATGACAGTTGACAGATTTTAGGTGAAGTTTTTATCATTGAAGAACTATTCTTCTGGTATCGATTATGCTATTAAGTAAAGGAAACATAGATCCGGTTCATCTTCCACTCGTCTTTCCTCACGTTCTACTACTCATTTATTTATTTATTCATATAAACTTCACAATATTGACAGTTGAATGGGAAGAGAACCGAATTATTTCCAAAACATGCAGGGCAGAAGTTATACCCAGGAATCATATCACGCGCATCCTTTTCTATTTTCACTATAGTAATCAAATTTTACTCCTTTATTCTTTCCAGTACGCGTATCAAAAACAATCTTGCATTAAGTATATCGCTTTGAAAGGTCCGTCCATGAATGACATACATTATGCTGCTAATCTTTCCAGCTGCATCTGCATCCTATTCAACAATTGGATATAACCGTATATCCGAAAAGTGTTTCGTCTGGTTCCGGGTGCAAATTATATTGTCTACAATATAAATGATAGAATTGTGTACTGTATAAAGATATAAGTAGATACAGTAGGTAGGTGTAATATAATTCTCAACTAGCATAAAATATGTAGGTATTCATGTATTGTATTAGTACATAGCTCTGATGTTGTTTACTTTATTTTTTACGTAGGCATACATGTGCGCATAAAAATAAATGCAGGGATGATGTGTTAAGAATGCTTAATTAGTAAATAGTTGTGGAGAAAAAGATTATGTTGAATTTCTTGAACTCTTTCGCAGGGTGTCAGCATTTTGCATACATATAAATATTGATTGTGATACTTACATAGCTATGTGGAGGTACTTGAGTGAAGTGGATGGTGAGATAGTGGTTGAAAATGAGATAGTACTAAGGTTGAAATTGAATGAATCCCAAATCCTTTAGAGACAATATACTATTTATTACACGACGAGTGAAGTAATCACTAAGTGCAATCAATGGGTGATGTGAGAGATAAAAATTGTGTGCAGGTAAACAAAACGGAGCAGTTGAGTGAGGCAACTTTTTATGGATTTTAATTTGTGCATACCTCTATGTTGGTTTTGAGTATCTTTAACAATTCTTGGAGTATGGTGGGTTCATAATAAAATAAATTAACAATAATGTGTAGAGTGAGTGGTTGCATTGCATTGCAGCGTACACGGAAAGCTAGTTATGGTTTATGGTTTGTCTGTACATTAACCATTATCGCTGCATTTGTATTATGCATACATAGTTATTATGTTATTACTTAGCAGTTGTATACCCACAGACAAGTAGTTATCGGAGGATATATTATGCATTCAGTATATCGGTATGATTACTACAGGCAACAGTACATGATATATACAGTATTAATTTGTATATATTATAGGAGTAGTGGGCTACATACTACTACTACAAACTACAATGTGTTTAAAAGCTAATGCGAGAGATGAATAGTAAATAATAAAATATAGGGTTTTTATAAGGATGAGAGTAGAAAAATGAGAATAATGCATAATACATCATATAAATTGTATCGTATCCATATCGTCGTAGTGTAGTGGTCCGAGAGGCGATGAAGCAGATGGGACTACTAAGGGAGAGAGAAAGAGAGAGAGAGGCAGAAGCCATGAGGATCACATTATGCTCAATAAGATGCTTCATCACTATTCCTGGAAAACGAACTTTGTGTGGTTAGTCTGTATGCATATCAGAGAAACAAAGAAAGGCTTTTTTGTGGTTCATCTTATTGCCTTCTTCTGCTAATTAATTTATGCGATAAGGGGTTATTTGGGTTTATGTTATCGCCCTTATCGATGACTACCAGCTTGGACACGCAGTGGGCCTGTCCCGTTGTTGTGTCTCCTCTTTCTGCTGTTAGGTTTACGCTTATTTCATATAACGTGGCGTTCCTTGCCTTGCATTCGGTATCTAGTTGTAATTTGTAATGATCTCAAGTTGCATGTAAATCTTGTTTGAACGTATTTTAAACTGCTGCTGGGATGCTAATAGACTCCTAGTATGAGATCAGTCTTTAGCAGCCTAAGTGGGTGAAAACAAATAGGAGCTGTTTTGTTTGCTTCTTATTTCAATGTTTGTTGGCAATCATCATTAAATATATCTTCCAATGCGATACTATGCAGTTTTCTCCTGTAGTATATAGTATTGATGTTCATTTATGTCTGATCTAATCTCATTATCGATTCAACCTGATGCAAACTTATAAATCATGCAGATGCACCGCCAGTTATCACATCAACCTCCACAATCTTTGGCTTATAACAGAATTAAACTAGTTTCTAATGTTTGTCCATTCAAAATTTCTGATCTCATCATTGTCATCATCTATAAGTTGCTATTTTTAATGCAGTGGGTGTGTGAGCAATGTGTTGTTAAACAACTTTACTTCTATTTTCGTTTGAGAATGATTCCACAGATACAAAGGTCATAATTATTGCCATATTTATTCGTGTGTTTTCATAAGCTTGTAAAAGTGCGAAAGTGAGTTGTAAGTAAATATTCATAAGTACATGGAATCATGCAGTGCAAATTCTGCCTACCTCATTTCTATGGTGTGACCTGCTGTAGTAGTAACCTGCCGAGGTGTATAAGGTATTTATGTACGGGATTTAATACCTGCCATCATGTCATCGATTGGAATAGATATTTGTATAATGATTTTAAAGCTTATCGTGAAGCTAAAATGTTTTAGATAGGTGCTGTATATTGGAAAACTTTTTAAGTTTACATCCTTACAATTTTGATGTTTATGTTTAACTTTCACATTTATGATTATTTACAATCTTTTTATGTACCGATTTGGTGGGACATTGCACTTGCAGCTCTTTTGAGATAGGCTTCGTGTCTTGTTTTTTATGTTGTCTATGTAGGCTTTGGCTTTAGTCTATATAATGTGCTTGCTCATAATATAGAAAGTATACGGGGAACATTGAGACACTATACTACGATCGGAATTCATTTTTTCATATTGGATTCCACTACTTGGGTTGCTTGGACTTCAACATTTTATACCTGCATTGATTACTGTAATAATAATACATGTCTTATATAATAAAGTACACTTACTGACTGAACGGCAAATGTAAACAAGAAGATGATATAAAAGGTATTGTCGTATTGTTACTAACAATGACGACGGTTCGGTTTTGTTGTAGGGAAAATACTGTAAGATAAAAAGGATTGGATCAAAGTTGCTTGAATTAAGGTTCATACAAGTTCATTATACTTCGGGTTAGCTAGGTGAGTTGACCTAAATTGCTCAAAAGGTTCCAGAGGAGCAACTAGGGTGGATATGGCTATAATCAATTTAAAAAGAAATTTCATGAATCGCTTGGCTTTTATGGGTACTATTTTAGCGGAACATTTTTTTGCAGTTTGACCTTTGAAATGAATAAGTAGCCAAGTCAAAGGAATGGTTTTTATGGACAGTGTACCTTAAAAAGCTGACAAAAAATGTCTCTTGGGAGGGCTGCTGGAAGAATTGGGCAATTGAATCACAGGAAACGTTTCCCTGGCGTTTGCACGTGTTAGTTGTCCAGATTGTCGCTTCCGTTTGATGAGAGACCTGCTACTGTCATGTTGTTCCTCAAATTAATCGCATCATCCTGCCGACTCATTAGGTTTACACGGTTTATAAACAGAGACAGCCGCTGCTGTGTCATTTTAGCATGGAAGATCCAATCAAAATAATCAAGTTGATTTTTGATAGGAAGTATTTGGCTTTTGGAAGGAAATCGGTAGCTACCACTAAGGAAGTAACTTATAGACAGTTGTTAAATCTTATATTCTAACAAACTGTGTATTAGACACTGAGACACGTGTCAGAGGGGGTCATCCTGAAAGAATTGCACAACAAATGTTTTATCAAGTCTTTTGTTGTGCAGTTTAACTTTGAAGAGACATAGAAATGTGCGGCCTTCATGTCATTTCATTATTTAAACTCCTCAGCGTAAACTTAAGTATCCTCAGCGAGAAAAACCAACGGGTTTTTGGGGTGACATTTTATGGAGCAAAAACACAATCATCAATTACTTCTTTTCTCCACTCCCTGCATCTTGTCGTCTTATACAATTTTCATTTGCGTTCGTCAACTGCTCAGAAAATATAAAAATGGTGAAGGAAAGGGTTTACACTCACTTGGGCTTCAGAACAACGCAATATTACAAGATATCGTAATATTATTACATTACAGATAGGAGAGATGGGGAAGGCAAGTGTAAGAAGATTGGTATATTATACACTTATTGGTATTAGCATTATAGGTATCTAACAATTAGGTATTAGGAGTAAGTGTATGAGCCGGTCACCTTATCAAACAAAAGTTACCTGGGCTGTGTTTAGTAATAGTAAGTCTTTCTTAAGTATTACTTACAAACCAAACTGGTCAAATTGAGACGCACACAAAACGGAAAACCCATCTTATACTACATAAGTGGGGTTGTATTATAAGTATTACTTTTATAATATACCTGTATTATATACACGCGTCTGCTGGAATTGTATGATGTACATCCTGTGCTTATGTACCTGTAAAATGTGTAGAAACGTAATAATAAGTAATATTTAAGAAAATAAGGTGAAATTATTGGAACATACTTTACCCCACAAAATCCACAGTCTATAACAATTAAAATTAAAGGAAAGATGTTTATCAGCATTTTCGCAGCATCATCAACTTCAAAAATCGAATAGTAGTCATTATTGAAGTCAACAGTATTCCAGAGTTTGCCAATTTACGGGATCAAGTTTATTTGGTTCTGTAGGCAATATTTGATACGCTCACGCGTAAAAGTATGTTATTATTATGTTATGTGTAAGTTAATAATGTGTCCATGCAAGACAAAACTATCTTTACATTTACACTACACTAGATTGTGTATAAGATAGTCACAAAATGTTAGGCACAGGTTGTGTCTAATGAGCGCTGAAAGCCATAAAGGAAAGGACGATGTTGTATCGGTGTTTGGTGGTAGTGTGAAGGAAGGTTTATGAAATCCATGCTTGGAGAAACGATATTTGTCCAAGACATAGCCGAATGATTTAAAGGTTTCACTTGACCCCTCGCTGTGAACTTAACAAAGCCATTCAAAGTCCAACCTTTTTAATTTTCTCTCATACCGACTGAGATCTTTTTCCGAAAACGTCACCGCCGTAGACGCATGGAGCTGCTTATCCCGCTTTCGGGACCGCTTATTATGTATTTGACATTTGTAGAAACCTTCTGGTTAACTTCTTACTTTGTCTATGTGTAAGAAACTAGATTCAGCAGAATTGCACAGAAATGGTGTTAAGGAAAATGAAGTTTTTGCAAGCCTAATAATATGTAATCATATAAGTGTTATGTGTGACGGTAAAGAAGTAGACAGTGATAGATAGAGAAATTGGAAGAAGATGGTATTAACTATTAATAGTTAATATCACATATTATAAAGTAGGTATTGCAATTCTGTTTAATTGTGAAATTGTGTCGCATGTAAACATCCTGTCATATCTAGCTAGTTGTAACTGTAGCGCGTCAAATATTTTGTTTTTGAGGATGTAAAGCTTGTACCATTTTGTATAGTAATATACCGTGTGTGTATAATTCCGTCCGTATCTGTAATAATTTTTTTTCTTTTTTTTGTGCAGTGATAGCGGATGCGTATTTTCCGTCTCACAGCATCGCCAAAGCTCAGCCTGCTGCTATTTACGTTAGAGCTGATGGTCATTCGGTGCCTGCTCTTTTGGAAGCTATATTGGAGCTTATTGAGCTGGACACATATGTCTACTCTCCGGTAATTTTTCAAATTAAATATTTTCAGGCATCTATATTCAATATAATAATATTTTTGTGTTAATAGCATATGTATGACATGTTAATGCTCATAATATTAGAAAATATTAGCTATAAATGACATCTATAAATGTGTATAGGTTACATTGATGGATATAGAGGATGTTGACAGGACGAAAGGTCTGAAAACACCTTTACCTTTGTGGACTGATTATGAAAAAATTCTTTCCAAACAATCCAAAAGAACCATTCCAATGTCATATTTAAAACGCCAGGCGTTTTACGATAGAGCTGCAAAAGCTGCCTTAGTGATAGCTACAAGGTATGATTTTAAAATTGATGTTTAATGATAATCGATACATTGTTCGCATTCATTACCAGTTGTAAACAACTATTTTCTTATTTTCCAGCGAGACTGGCAAGTACGGCAATATCATGTTAACAACTGGCTTAGTTGTTCCACCAGGATCAGAGTCTTGAGTACCTGCCGAGTTTGAAGCACTTCACCTTGTCGTTGGCTGCAACTATTCTTCATGTGATTATTAACACGATCCTTCAATCTTTAGTTTGTTTTAGTTCAAAATGTATTTCGAAAAATAAATCAATGCTGCGTTTATTTGATGAAAACCATTGCCATTTAATTGATTGTTTTTTAATGATGTTCTTAAAAATGTAGAGTGGTACATTAAGCTACCTAGCACTTAGCAACTGTAGGATTGGAGATCAACTTCAAGTAAATCGAACACGCTATATTTAAAGTTGTCCTTGCAAGTGAAGTAACTGAAGAGACGCAGAAAGTGCGAATGATTAAAAATGATTTAGTGTGTACATAAAGTTTTTCCATGAAAATTAGTGGTCAGATATTTCGCTGTTGATTCTTGGTTCATTTAGTCACCCTTTGCATGTGCGATTTTTATCTTTTGGGTATAAGATTCCGTGAATTTCGTCTGCTTCCCATTTAATCCAAGTCATAGGCGAGATGAGAATTGAACCATGTGGAGCCATGGAGCTTATGACTCAATGGATATCATGTAATTATTCTCAGTTTGATAGACTGTCTATTTAGTTTTAGGAAGAAAATCTTTGAATTTGCATGAACAACGCAGAGAGCATGTTGTTAATAATACATTTCTAGTCATGATTCTTGGTGTTGTCGTAGAGTTCATTCATGCCTTTGTTTGGCCCGTTTTTGTACTCATGTCACAAAGGAGAAAAGAGGTATGTTATGAATTGTACTTTTGTGTACCTACTTGGCTCATGCAGCGTGTTTGTTTCTGCATGCATAGAGATGTATTGTGTGTAATTTGTTAGTCTTGGTGTGTGTAGAGCGTACATGTAGTGTAAAGAGAGTGTAGAGCGGCCAAGTCGACTCTGGATTTACACACACATGCATGTACACTTTGTATACCTACGCAGCTACTACATCCACAATATATGCCTTTATCTGCCCAAGAAATACTAAACCATCCACACAGCCACTGCATTTATTCTGTAACATGTGAAATGGTTATTGGCTGGTGTGGCGACGATCAGGCCACTTAGTTTTACAATCCCCGTCGATGAAATCTACACACGAGTAAGAAGCATGAAGATTAGAAGACCTCTTTTCCTTAATTCACAGTAAGGGAAGGTAAATAAAAAAACAATATTATTATATCTATGTCCATGAATACGGTTGCAAAAAATTGCTAACTATTTTAAATTTCACTTTTAAGATCAAGTTAATAAATACAAAGTAAATGCATAAATATGATATCGTATATACATTAAGTTTCCATACCACCTCAAATAGTTGCGTTTGTTCAGGTGTGTGATGGTGGGGTTTGCCAAGAATCGCTAAGGCTCGCCGGCTTGTTTAGTTGTCTGGCGACGATGATTTAGACATGATTTAAGACTCCTGAAATACATGTAGTGAGCTGATGTGACTTGAGTTTAGCGTTTAAAACAGTTCTTGCCATCTAGTCGAATGTCTAGACGAGATTGTTGGGTTCGAGTTTCTGCTGTACATCTACCAAGGAGCCAGAATGCTGTAAGATCCAAAGAAAACGAGTCTAGTTTGCACATGTAATGCAATCTCGGCAAAGTCTGCAATAATACTCATCTCTACAATTCGCATGAAAATCGTAATAAATATAACAGACATAATAATACATTGTAACGGTGAGTTTAAAAAGGCGGTCAGCAATTTTAATCGCACCCCGACAAGATATATGAGAAAAAATGACGTTTCACGCATCATCTCATCAGCAAACCAAATGCATTCTGCACACTATTGCTGCAATGAACAATTACCAGATGGCTACTTGGCATTTTTGCACTGTCCTAATCTGGTAATTGTTCCTTAGCTACATTCTATCGCCAGAATTCATTAAATAAATCACGAAATGAGAAACTCAGGTAACCTGGAAAAACGACACTGCGATACTTGATGAGATAAGTACATACCATTTACAATCAACACAACAAAGTCACCAACACTAGAGTGTACTGTGAACTCCATCTGCTCTCTAACAACAAAGTTGTGCCCAAGTTAATTCTGTCTCGAATCGTGAGAGGAAGGAAAGAACTCAATCCAAATGTCTCCACTGAAGGAGTAGAAGCATGTACTGTGTTTTCTTCACGCGAATAAAAATTATATTATTTAATGATAATTAAAAAGCTGCTCATTACCATGTTCATGTCCAGAAACGAATTGATAGTTTCAATTTACTTAATATAATAAAGTAGGTACTATATTCATAAATCCCATTCTTATGTTTATAGCTACGGTGAAATATTACACATTATGTAAAATTACGTATAAATTAATCGAATAGTTATATCTGTAAATTATATTGTTTGTATTTTCGATGAATAAGAAATGCGAATAATAAACATTTCCTGTATTACAGATCCAAATCCAGAAATTTAATGTGCCATAACCTCGTGGAGAAATAAAAATGTGTAATTTTAAGTCTGGGGACAACAAATACAATAAATCATTTGCATAAAACAAATAGATATTTCCTAACATTTTTTATACAGACACATGAGTTTTCATACATGTGAAATTCATTATAAATACGTCATGATTGTATCAAAAAGTGTATCCAAAATTCCCGAAATGTTCCAAAAGTTCGAAAAGTTATGGCGAATCACTAGCATAATTATGATTAAACGTGAAGGTTCGACTGCACTTTTGACAACGCTTCAAGAAGTTGCATTAAGAAACCTGGCCCTTCTGTCTCGATTTCTTATCAAACTACATGAAGCGTTGTCAAATAGTACAGTGGACCTTCAGGTTTAATATTATTTTTAGTAGAAAAATCATGTCACGCTTCATCGAGTCAACTCCGTTATTGGAAAGCTGGAAGCTACTCTCCTTACATAAAATACTATAAAAAACTTAAGCATAGAAAATATTTAACCAAGGTACATGAAAAGTTCTAGTAGATTTTAGCTACACTCGTAGTCATGGTTATACCCTGCATTGACATCAATCTGTGAAAACAGCTATGAGTCCTGAGCACGATATTTTACAGGGGAACAATTAAATCCTTTTGAATTCTCAAGTACTCGAAAAGCTATAGAATTGCCTCAAAAACTTTGAACTCTTTTTTGCGACTCAGAAAGTAGGTTTCGTGGGAGCATCTGTCATTATGGCAAATTGTGAGATGTAAGGTTGTCCAAGTAATGACAGAATTTTCAGAAAAATAGGAAGCAAAAAAGGTTTTTCCGAATTTCAAGAGGTGAGGATTGATAAGTCTTCAGCGCTGTAGAATTATGTTGAATAAGACCTTATAAATCAAAGATTTGAGAGTTTGTGAAAATCACTTTGATTGTGATGACTATTTTCCATATGGTTCTAGGCCCAACCTGAAATGTGAAGCTGTTCTAAAACTAGGACGTGCTTACTAAAGATTTTTCTTATTTTACTAAAAAGTTATTAATTTAATTTTGAATCAACTAATTAGTTAACTAAAAGCTTCAGTTAACTAAAAAATTTAGTTATTACTAATTTTTCAAAAATATTATTTCAAAAATACAATTATGTCACCAAGAAACGTATCTAGGCTTGTGATTTCGGGTAAAACAAGCTTATTTTAAGTAAAAATGTAATAAAATAGCTGAAGGTCACAAATGAAAATCGATTTCGGGTGATTCAGAACGCATGTACAAGTTAGTGCAAAATTATTAAGCAAAAATTTGGGAGAAAATTTTAGTTGACTAAAAAAATTTTTAGTCAACTGACTAAAAAACCCAAAAGTTAGTTCTCCGGCATGGCTAAAGGTTGGTGAAACTCATTTTTTCTTAGCTGCTTAGCCAGTTATTAAGTTTTACTACTTAGTAACTTTAGTTTACTAAAATTAGCAAGCGCGTCTCTATCCAAAACTGCTATTCGCTTCCTATTTTTCTTAAAATTCTCCCATCACTTGGACAGCCTATTACTTTGCAATTTACCATAATGGCAGATGCTCCTACAAAACCATTTTTCAGAGTCTCAAAAAGTAAGGGTTCAAAGTTTTTGAAGCAATTCTATAGTTCTTAAAAAGAATTTTTTGTTCCCATGTAAAATATCTGACTCTGGTCTCATGGCTGTTTTGCCAGACTTATGTCTATACCATATATAATTATGACTACGAGCGTAGCTAAAACACTTGATGATCTTGTTTCATCCTCAAAGGCAGGTATTAAATTAATAATAGATATTTATTTACGGCGATGTGACGAGTGGTCTTTACGAGTGGTGTAAATTTATTTGAAATTTGTTAATTTCAAATTTTACAATTACAGCTAATACAGTTGATTCGCCCATTTACTGTCTAAAAATTACATTGCAATAATATATAATTATACATTACATATAGTTTCACGTCACATTTTAGTTCTAAATTACATCATTATTTTTAAATTTCGATCTCGATTTCACAATAAAATTTAGTTTTATATTACGCATACATGGCAAGTATTAAATTTGGTTCAATTATTGGCCTAATTTTTGAGAATACCAGTTACCAGGGAAAACGCTTTGCATCTCTATATAGATGTTCTGGAATCTCTCTGGAAGAACATGTTCCAAGACAACAGAATCTGATATTATAGACAACTGAGTGCAATAAAAGGTTAGATTGTGTAGGTAGTCCCCTATGTTCGACAAGTGTATTAGCCTCTTGCTGACGATGATTGGGATTAACAGGGTTAAGATACTTTGAGTGGTAAAAATTCTGATAAATATACTTAACAGAGGATTGGTGCAGCAGGAATTGTTTTGAGAACGGGTGAACGGGGTTTTGAAGCTACATCCTCTTAAGAAGTGTGACCAAAAGCCATAAATTGCTGATACAAGATAAAACATAGAACTATTGAGTGTATTGAGCATATCTCTGTCACTGTCTATGTACATAATATAAAAGACAACGGTGTGTGGGGTTCTGACAGGAACACAGGTACTCGAGCAGTGCTTTTATTGCAGATGCTGTGATTGACTCGAGAGCAATTGCTCTTAGCCGGATTCGCTGAAGAGACACGCTTCTGCAAACTCTTCAACCATTCGTGTACGTAATCACAATCAAGAAACTGTTCATATCTCCTGCATTACCAGCTATAAAGACGGACATCACAAGGACATGTAGCCCAAAGTTAATCTATATCTTGCAAAGTAGTAGCTCTCAAAACCTACTTTATGCTTTCTCTTCTCTCACACGAGTCTGAATGACGTATGTGAATGTACTACGAGGACTCCGACTCTGCAGAATAATGTACAGCTGCCCATTCCCCACTTTCCTCTTCCGCCTAATCGCTAAACGTACTTCCAATCACTCTAATGTCCGTCGTTGTTTTATAAGTTATCCCTACGGTTAATGTCATATGCACACAGTCTGAATAAATATTATCGAATAACATGCTTGTGTAATGTACACCACTTTGCATATAAGATAATGAATTCAAGATAACTTTGGTTGGCTGAACTTATGCACACTTTCCCAGTTGAGCATTCATAACTTTTCTATTTAGGAATATGAAAATATTCTAATTCACTGCCATCATCGTTTTTAGACTGCCGATCCACTCACTCGAAAATTACATGAAATCCTGTCTTTCTGACTGACAATCTGTCAAATATTTATTTTCAACAATCATACTGCCTCTACGCGTGTAAAAGCTTTTACATACATCTTTTGGTATAATTTGTTTGATATTTTGATTTATACAACGACCTATATAGTGATGTGATTCATTTCGTCAAGTATTTTATAATGATGCTACACTTCTGTTTACAAAATAACCTGGATGTCCTTTGCAAGTATTGCTCTTATAATATGCTTTAAAGTTAAGAATAGTCAGTATAGTAAAGGTTTGAACTTAATAGCTATATTTTATCCAAAATCCAACCTAGGTATTCTGTAAAAACCAATAAAATCATGAGACTGTATATATATAGTGCAGGTAGTGCCATCATTATATCTGTATTATTATTTTACTGCTAGGAGACTAGAAGCTAAGCAGCTACAAAATAAGCACATGGGGTAAATGAAGATGACATGTAAAGATGGATACATAGTAACCTGTCATACTTATTATTTGTCTTTTCATAAAAGGAGAGCTTTATAACAGTGTAAGTTCCTTATAGAAGTATAAAGTAGGCAAGTGTAAACTTAGCCTGAGTCTGAGTGGTTGTTCCAAAACGTCTGTACACATTCCAATTTTATTTGTGTCCAATGCAGTGTGGTCATCCATGTTTTGAACTCGTCGGCCATGAATATAAATTCCATAAAGTCAGTGTTGCTACGCTACCTAGAATTGGCAGAACAGCGACTAAATCCAATTAAGTAGCTATTAGTCTTGTTGTCTGATGTGATTGTCGTGTTCTAAATGTAAGCTATTGAAACTTCCTCACATAAGAGTGGCTTAGATGTGATGTGAGTCGAATGGCTTCAAATAACCTTCTAAGTATATAGCTTGACTTGGCGACAGTTCTCTTTTTCTAGAGTACCTATAGAACCAGCAGTGCTTTAACTTCGAGAAAAACATACGACAGATCTGCCCAACCAGGTAGTTGGGATAATGTACTTCTTCCTATACTCTGCTCTTGACACTATCAAATTACAAGCCTCATATTTTATCTTACAGTTTTCAAGATAAACTCATCGAACATACCCTACCATGCTCCATGCCCCTTGACATAAAAAATAATTTGTAAGTGAATCAAATGCTTTCGATTTTTTTAGATCAGTGCAGCACACACAAGACACAACTAAGCAATATTCGTGGCACTTAAACCAATAACATTGTGGACTACTGACACTACTTCGTAGAAGAGTGAAGTGAGAATTTTTTGTGTTTTTTTAACTCAGTGGTAGAAATCAATGAATTAATGCAGCGTATAATCGTCGTGACCAATAGAATTTACTTATACCGAGTCAATAAGCACATTGCAATTTGGTTTATAGTACGTTTAACAGTAGTAAGGACCTAATCATGAAGATATTACAGTAAGCCAGTAGTATAGGTCATAATCTCCGGTAATAAAAGTATAATAATACGGTAAAAGGTAATAAGCCGACCGAATTTGCTCTCTTGCTGCGAATTTAGATAGGGTAAGAAGATTACAAGTGTTTAGTTTTACCTACAGTGTTTTACAGGTTCTTCATCGTTAGTAAGTAACTAGTACAATTTATTCAACTTAATGCTATGCGCAGTCACTGAATATTTTTCTGAAGGTAAAAGGTTTTTACACTTTGCCACTTTAGTACTTTCAATTTTCCATTTCCATCCCAAACCAATTAACACGTGGATATAGATCCCTGTGAAATATGCAAATTTCATACATGTACATATAGTGCTTGTATCAAAATAAAGATATCCATAAATGACTTCAAAGTGACAAGTAATTTAATTACCTACATACAGCAACCATTTTACTTTTTCTGAGAAAATTAATTTACTCCGCGTGACAGGCAATCTAACCTCCGTCTTTTAAGTTGTATAAGTACCTACTGCTCTACGTGTTTCGTAACTCTACGTATCGTAAGTTTTATTTCGGCTGTCATTTGCACTGTAATAAATTTAGTTGTGACACTTCTAGTACATTGGCAGTTGTTTGTATTCATTTCATTCTGCTTGGCGCACTCTTGCTGAAAGTTTTGAAGAAAGACGGTCTTCATTTAAGTACAATGTGACGGCAATCATAACGTCAACAAAATAACATTACCTGAGAAGAAATGAGCAAAGACATGCTTCAAGGGTATACTTACATCAATAAAACAAACCAGATATAATATAATATAGATCTCTGGGGAATTATTGTAAATATGAAGACATTCGGACTAATTACATATTATGATGCTCTATAACAACTAAAGTATAGTCTGAGAGTGGAGTCTATCTGTGGTTTGGTGAAGGTATTCACATTCCATTCGTCTCAATGGTGTCGAAGAAGGAAATGGAAGAAGAAATGATGTGTGTAGTGCCAAAGTAAGTAGAAGGAGGCAAGGCAAAGGCGAATTAAGTTTTAGTAATGCGACTGTTGGAGCAGTAGTGGTGAACGTATATTTATTTGCTGTTGTAGTATAAGACGTTTCTACGAACGCACAGTTGGAAAGCTGGTGAAGAATCAGTTTCTGGCCTGGCTAATACGAAGAGAAAGACTTTGGAAGAAGGACGACGACGGAGAAGCCGGCAGAATAGGGAAGTAGTGAAGAGAAAGCCAGCACAGCGATTGCCCTCGTGTCGTACGCAGAAAGATTGCGCCATCGACTTGCAAGCAAATTGTTGGCATCTCGCATACAACAGGAAAACCCGTCAGTTGACAACCGCTCGTTGCACTTGTAACTTAACTCTGGAGTGCATTATTTCCTTCTCTTCAGTTACGTACACACTCAAACTCATTAGTATTATATAATTACAATTATTACACTTACACTACATATCCCATGTAATCCTGTATAGACAATTCCACATTTACATGAAATCAATCCAGACTAAAATTATTATTGCACTATGACTTAGGAAGACTGTTCTGAGACAGGATTAGTATATGTAGAAGTATATAGTAAATAAATGTGTACGTCAGAAGAACTGATCTAGTTAAATTAACATTTTGATCATTAACTCTGACACAGCTTGCATCTCTTGTGAGCTGAGTCTGTAATTTATAAATGATTGGACGGGTGGGCATTGAAAGTCTCTCAGCAGTCGGAGAGACAATAAAA
Organism: Pogonognathellus flavescens; assembly: GCA_019776165.1. Lineage (NCBI taxonomy): Eukaryota > Metazoa > Arthropoda > Collembola > Entomobryomorpha > Tomoceridae > Pogonognathellus > Pogonognathellus flavescens. The sequence continues at coordinate 23,261 of JABASD010000912.1, read as the reverse complement.
TAGTTGAATTACTAGTCTCGTGTATCTCTGTTAGAAATCGAGTCTGCGACGTCAACCAACAAAACCCATCATCAACCACCCTTTACGACTTTTCTTTCATCTCGACTCATCCATACCGTACGTATGTGTGGTGGAACTGGTGGTAACCCTCCGACAAACACGCTGTCTGTCATTGCTAAGAAGAAAATTGAGGAGAACCAAAGTATTTTCTGCCCAAGAAGATCCCTGCTGCACACACAATTCACACAAATACCACGATACATTCAACACATACGCTACTTGCTAAAGAATAATATTATCGCTATACAACAAACCGAATTTTGAGTTGCGGCTGCCGTGGCTGCTCAAGTCTGCTAAACCACAACAAGTACATTGTAATATTATTACTACTAATATTAAACCAGAAAATGTGGCATATACAACACAGATGCTTGACAGCCTTTTGTTGCTCGTGATATCTTGCCTTCATTAACTTGAGACATTTCGTCGTCAGCATCATCATCGTCGTTTCTTTGTCAGAGGAGTGAATTGTTCATGATTTTTGTCATCTCCGGTTGTTTATCTGTGCTTCTCGCCTTTGTCATCTCATCACAACTCATCTAGTTGTCATTGATATTGATGTTAATGTTCACCACGTCCTAGATAGCATCATCATCAAACTGTTGTATCTCTCTATCAACAAACCAGTGACGGAAACCCACCAATACCATACTTTCAACCCATTCAAGTAAGTAGCTCAAGCTCAATGTATTCTTATTATTTTCATTTCGAATTTCATCTTCTTTTTGTTCGTCTTTCTTTTTCATTCGCGTGTCTTCCCGGATTTTACACACTATAAAATCCTGGTATTAATTTCTACCACTAGTAGCATACACAGGACTTGACTCCGTATCAAATCATTAATATCCCATACTTTCCTCCCCCATTCTCATAATAAACACTTAATATGTAGGTGACTGCGTATATATAACTCTCCGGGAGCATGCACAGTTATTTCATACTCTGCCAGCTAACGACTAATGCTGTAGAGTGCGATTTTTTTATTGATATTACATTTTTTCATTACTTTACTATTGCCTCTAGCACTGGAGAAATAAGGTGTCTCTCTCTGTCTCTGTATTATCCGAACGCAGTGTGGAGTGGAGAGTTATAAAATTAACGATGACTCTAGTTATTTCTAGGGAGACGTTCTAAACGCGTATGGGGTTCCGTCCGGTATTTTATCACCCGCAGTTCGCTATTGTCATATTGGTTCTAAAATGGGAAATAAATATATCTCTACTAGACATACCTACACACATACCTACCAGCCATGCAAACAGTAACGATCATTAAAAATGAACGGGGTCAAATGAACGTCATTTATATGCACAAGTTGACAATTACCAGTATACGTTAATGTTAACACTAGTAGTGCATTGTAATTCACACAAGGTTCTCCACATTAGTACCTAGTGAGAATGAGTGTGTGTATTGTATGTGAACCAATTGTTAATAGAAAACTAGCTGTGACTTCAGAAGAGACTGCTTTCTTCCACTTACAAGCAACGTTTCAAGAAAATACGAAGTGAGAATTGGGAAGAGTGAAGAGACTGAGAATTCTGCTAGAGAGTTGATTTTTATAGAGGTAGGTGCCTACACCTAAAAGGAAGTTGGGACTTGTGGGACTGCACAGAGCGGCACATACTGACACAATATACAAGAGATTGTGTATATAGTAATTCTGGTATTCATAATTTGGTTCAAGATGAAAGAGCTACAAGCCAAAGCGAGAGTCAACTGGTATTACGCAGTAGACACTAACTGCATTATATAATAGGAATACAAGTGGACTCTGTGTTTAAACAGTACCTGGAGAAAATGGTGCACAGAAACAGAGAGAAAAGGACAAGTTGTGCAACTTTGTGTGATGGTAAATGTTAGTTAGTGTGTACATTTTGCTGTTCGTGCAGTTTTTGCTTTCACTCTTCGTGTCGTCTTTAATTTTAGCATTTTCATCTGTACTGGCGGTGCTGCACTACTGACAAAGACTGCCACGGCAGCAGCAGCGGTGGTAGGTAGTCGCTACTTAGCACACAATTTACATATGCGTTTAGATGGTGATTTCAGTTGACTTTGTTGCTGGATGAAACGAGAACGTTTCCACAGTTTCCAGCGAACTTGAAACCGTGAAGAAACTTAGTTAGTTAGGCTGTGTTGATGTGACCAACGTGTTTCCCGACTCTTTACTGTCACTTGACTTTCACTTGCATTTTATATACACAGCTAACTCCCATTAGCATTCCCATTACCATTTTACCATCTTGCATTACAACACACAGCTCCACACTTTCCACGACGACTACTACACTGCAGTACATTATCGCTGCATTACTTACTCCGAATATTGCCACTACCATACTTTTCAAACTTACAATCGACTACTGCCGCAAAACTGCTAAATCATTCTCTCAATCTTCTCCAGATCGCATATACATATAAAAGAGCAGTCGTGCATAACACACGCACATACACAATGAATTATTATTCCTCCTCTTGTAACCGTATTAACTTCGAGCTCGTATATTCAACTATAATGTTCTTGAATCACTCTATTTCATGTTCTAAAGTGATTCTCTAATCTGGTTAGACTTACTTAGACACACTTTGCATTTTACCCTATATTTATACCAGTAAGTCAATTCTTGATCCATTTTCTATTTTCAAGCCCGGAAATTCAAAATATGAGGTCAAAATGTGCCTACTGCTTAAATCAGTTCCTTATTGTCACATATAGTTGATCAGAAATAGATTTTGGGTGTAAAAGAATGATGGAATTTGGGATTCAAGTTTTTCTATTGCTGAATTGCATTGCATTAATTCAAAATGTAGTGCTGTTGACTTACATAATTCTTGTTTGCATTGTATCCTTACATTATACATAAGTAATAGTGTTTGACTTGGCTCAAAGTGGATAAAGATCGTATGGGGAAGCATTTCCTTTATAAGTAAGTCAACTATTTTTCAAGAATATTATTTTCAATACTGTGCTAGAATTCATGTATGGAATTTATCCCCATTTATTGAATTTCACACTGAATGATTAAAGAAGAAGTATAGAAAGAATTTGTGCTAATTAGGTTGGTATGCAAATACGAATTTGTATTTTGCATATTCTACATTACAATGTAATTACATGTAGCTACACTGCTGTAGAATTATTGTAGTAGCGATTACTTACTTACATTTACCAGAGAACGTAATGCCGATATTGAATACGTCCACACGTTCCATGGCACGCATAGCTGAATATTCAGGTTAAACCTAGTAATCAACTAACAAGATAATATTTCCCTGTACGTCTATGCATTAGGTCTACATTTTAAGAAACTTGGTTAGATTTCATTGATTCCCTGCCTAATCCTTAAACAGAAACATAAAGGGAAAACAAATGCAAGGACACATACTTAATACAAGAGGAAAGCTTTGCTGCATGTAACAATATACTTATTACACATATTAATTTTATCTACACTGCTTGTACATACATGTACAAGTTATATACCTCTATACATACAAACTGTACGGATTTCTCATTTTCTCAGTGAAATATTATTAATACATAATAATATCTCATTCTGGTATGGTGGGCAGGACAAGCACATTGTTACATCTACGCTGCACAAAATCCAGATTAGATATTCGTGTTTATTTTGACTTAGTGTGTTTCTCGGACGTAGTCATTGTCGTTGCAATAATATTCTAAACCGTATGTCTGACCATGTCGCGCAATAACGAGTGTGACAAGAGAAGCAGTTAGAGATTCTTGCTGGAACGGCCAAAAATACGTGTTATCTCGGAAATACAAGGTGCAAGTTACTGGTGTTTTACAGTGCATATAACAAAAAGCGTGATTTTCCAGTTTCAGTGAGCAAACTGCACTGTTGGGATTCAAACGAGAAGTATTAATACTTTGGTGCCCATAATATTATTGCCTTTTTGTGTTTCAAAAGCTGTCGAATTGAGTGTTGTGTGAACTGAAGTAACTATATGAACACTCTACACGTTTCTGTAATATTTACATTCAAAATCATAGTGGTGTGTTAAATTTCCTACAGTGTACTATTCTGCAGATAACTGTAGAAATATGGAAAAACGACTGAAAAGAGAGGTATAGATATACGCAAGTGAATTAAAGAATAAGAATACCTGCATTCGTTTAATCGCTCTGTGATATTATATTCTCAATACTTGTAGCGAAACAAAACGTAACTAACTTGCCCTGTACATTATTATTACGCGTTCGCTAGATAAAACAAACCATGTCAAACAGATTTCAAAAAGTAGCGGAATAAAGCACCATTTTCTAAGCCAGACATACACTAACAGATATGCATAAGTAACACACTTTTCTATAAAGTAGCTTCCGTTCCTTCACAGAAGAGCAAGAGGCAGTTTATGTATATTTTGCTCTTCTGTGTCGTTCCTTAGTTGAAGAATGTGACCGATTAGCCCCATTTTTGAACTTGATCTTGCTTTTGTCTCAAAAATAATACAATGAACGAAATATTTTAATTCGTTGCTCAGATATCGTGGCGACAGAATGATAGACCTATGGACGGAGAAATAATTTCTATAAAGTAACTCCCGCTGCTAATAATAGTATAGTGCCGTTTGTTTGACGGAACCTTAGTTTATTACACGAAAAAGTATATGAGTGGTGGAAATTACATATAATGTGTAGTTTTATTATCCTACCTTCTCAATTGGAAAAGAAAAGCAACTGTTAGCCCTATGTGCTTTGGTACACAGTACACACGTCTTTTAAGTAACTTTAAGAGAGTCTAGTCAGGATCTACTGGCAAGGAAGCCAAAGACACGGTTTGAGTAGAAAGTTCTGTTTGATGGCCAATAAAATGGAAGATTGGGCTAATCGGTCCTTTTCGAGGACATGGGCGGATCTTGTGGTTAGAAACATTTAACTGAGTTCAAAGGTAGTCGTAAGCTCCTTACAAATACTTGACTTGACATTAATAACGAAAGTTTCTACTTAAGTGTATGCTTACTTTACGCAAGGATAAAAAGCCAACGCTTTGGTAAGAACTACAAAAGATTTTAATAAATTGCAATCAAGGGGGAAGGATGCCAAGCTTAAAAAAATAAACGTTCTTCCTCGTCTTAGTTTTACAAGAATATTAAAATTAGATTATTCAGCATGGATAATCAACTTTCAAAGCTGATCCACTCAAATTGTGAAAACACAGATATTGGAACATGAACGTAAGGGCGAAATGATAAAATTGCAACTTGTGAAAACTTACTAAACCTTCTGGGTTTTAATTCATTTAATAGGTGAATGGATCCATCATAATTATGAACTGGTGGTAGACATACGCTACCTTTAGGCAGTTTTCAGAGTACCTTGACGCATGAAAGTTTATTAAGTGTAATAAAATGTAAAAATGAAAATTCATATTGAAAATATTTTCATAAAACACTACGCTGAGCAAATTTTCTAAAACTGAGAGAACCAACAATAATTTCTGAAATAGATTACAAAATGTAATCAAGTTTCGTACGATAATTGAGTGACTCAAACAGTACACATCAAGCTATATTTATCGATATTGAAAATTCCTTGTCAAAGCAAATATTTTAAAACACAATCTCAATCTCTCTCTAGAAGTCGCATTTCTGTAGTTATATACTTTGTACTTACAAGTTTATACTATATCCTCTGGTTATTTATTCAGTCATCAGTACTAGCAGCAAAGAAAAACAGCCAACTAATAGGTAGTTAGTAGTTATGTATGTATAAATACTTGGCTTAATAATTCGCATAGCTTTAATTTAATTTTAAATGAATGCGAATACAACAGGAAGACGAAGATCCAACAGTTTGCAACTGAATTTTACAAAGTATCGCCGGAGGATTGTGGTGACGCAGAGTCGAAATGAGAGCAGTCAAATATTAACTGTTTTCATTTGTACTGTAAAAGGACATCTGCCCTGCTGTAATTTTATTAGCTGATGTCTTCTTCCTCAACGTTACTTTTATTTTTTCACGATGACGATGGGATGAGGCCGATGATAAAGCTATCCAGATGTCTGTCATTTTATTGATTGGCCAGCACAATGGTGCTTAGTAATATGGAAAATGAAGGGCAGCAGAAGTTAGGTAAAAGCACAGGCAGTAGAGACTGGAGAGCACTAACATTTTTCTCAACTATAGATAGAGGCAAGAGGCAACTGAAGAGAATTGATGTGCTGACCAGGGTTGAAAATAAGAGGCAAAATACACCTCGGAAATAATTTTCTTAAAATTAAGTATTATATAGTAAACAAAAAATCATTTTCGCACGAAATAACATGAAAAACTAAATAATAAACGTTATACAAAAGCAACGGCGAAAGTCAAATTATTGCCCAGTTGCAGGCTGTAAACAAGTAATATATTATTACATTTTTACATCGCAAATAATGTTTTGCAAACATTGCATTTCATTTTATTTCTTCAATTTCTAATCTTGAACATCATTATAGCATTTAATTATTTTCATATGCCCTACCAGAATTATTTGATTCGTCGTTGTCAGGTGTTAATTATTATTGTTAGCAATAAATGGTAATTATTGAAACTTTATTCGTTAATGTTACGATACCTGACAACAACCTCTGATAATGAATAATTATGATTATCAGAAGATTGTTGTTTTAAAACACTTGTTCACTTCTATTTTTTGTGCATGTAGTTTTTCCGTAGCTACACATTCCTCTGTTTTTTGTGTATTTTCAAGCACTTTTCCATATTTTTCCATGTTTTCTGGACAAGTCGCGCTCACATTCCTGGAATTACTAACTCAGATGCTGACCTGAAGTATAAAAACGTACCTCCAACGGATTTCGTTTGCTTTGAGGAACATGAGACTTTAGGTTTTAGCAGGTTTCATTTGAAAACAATCTTCCTATTAATCGGACTTCCTATAAAAGGAAGTATTTGTTAGAATAAAGGACTTGGCTAAAAGCTAAAAGAAACTTTAGGATACTGTAATATTTTTATTTCAAGCTGTTTGTAATTCAACTTAAAAATGTGAACTGAAAACAAAAAAGATGCATAAGGGAAGGCATGATAAAATGTTAACGTACAAGTTTTATGATCTGTAATGAAAAGTTGCAGTAGAACGTTTTGAAAAAGTATATACTGACGCGTTTTTGACAACATCAATTTGATGCTGTCTAATACATTTTGCTTCACTGTAGATTCAATTTCTGAGTGATAAAACTTATTAATAACTAACATCTTAATTTTTTCAAACTGGCGAAAAATGCTACTTGTAGACATAAAATAAAGTACGAACAAAAGATTACTCATTACTCATCGTCATACGCAAAAGGATTAAACCGGTCAACACCGGGTGTAAATAAACAATGTAGTTTCCTAATATTTAAAACAGTGAAACAGAAGAATGCACTGTTAAGTAGGAAATATAATATTTCATTTTCATAATGTTTTATAATCGAGAAAGTTAAGGTGTGTAAAGTCAGGAAATAGATGACCGATGGACCTCATCTGGCAACTTAATCTCATACAGGACCTGAGACCATTCTTGAGTTATCGCGCAAACAGACTGACGGACCGACAGACACAGGGACATAGTGCAGTAATATAAACAACTTCGATCTTTAATAAAAACTTTATTAGCACTTACATAAATCAAAATAACACTGCACTTACAGTGTTAATGAAATACTAATGTGTTTACTCATAAAACTCATTTCATTACTTTTGTCCATTAGGTACAACTCGTTAACTTAGTGCTTTACTTCATGTCCCATTATTTTCATAATTTATTTTCTGGCTGAATTTTCTTTATTTCGGATTGCCGATTAATACTAACTGTAAAAAATGGTTGTATGGTGGCCTTAGGTAGATATGCCGCCTTTTCTCTTATCAGCCATGCATTATTAACTAGGTGAGTGTGTGTTGGAAGACTAGACTCGACAGGCTCCTTGACTTCGTATGCTGAAAGAATGATCAAAACGATGATACTATTTTGATAGTACTAGAGTAGAGTATAAACCCGTCCTGTACAAATATGGTATTAGAATAACTTAATAACGGTGTGTGTAAAATCATGTCCTATATAAAGAAAGTTTTAGGAACGTGTGTGCGCGATAGTTACTGTGTGCTGTAAAATATGAGGAAGTAGCATGAAGGCCCTTGTCTTGCACTCATCAGTGACACGAACGAAATCTGAGCGCTGGAGAAAATTGGGGAAGTCAATGGGTGCATTTACACTCACATACCTCTCCTGAAAGATAATTTAGTCTCTATATATTTCTTGCTCAGTTTCAAGTGACTTAAAGATGTGTGCGGACATTATAGCGCTACTAGCACTAGAAATGAACCATTTCACCTTGTGATTTTCTTGTCTGATGTGATAAAACAGGTTCCTCTCTCGGAATCTCTCTTCCTCACTTTTCCTTCTCAATAGAGACTCAACGTGACACATACCTAATCATATCATATCATTGTGTGTAATAATATTATAGCGGTGTGTTCGATGGCCGTGCATCATTTCAAGAGTTCTAATTCACTTCCTATCGCAACTTACGACTTACTTAGATTGGTCGTGTATATTTCACATTACTTACATCTATATAGGAGTACAAGTGCTGTATTTCTTCTTAGAACTTCTAAGGAATTTCGCTACTTCGTATTTGTCGATAGTTTTGTACCTCCGTAGAGTTGTTGTATGTATCAGTTTCGGTATATATTCTAGTTATGGCTGGCGACTCCTCAAAGAGTATGAAGATGCGCTGGCAAAAATTTCTGAAAGTTCTGGGAATCTTATTGGTATAGGAGCATAGCTGTTCTTCGAGTGAATTTCATCAGTGCAGAGGTTTGCGAATAATATAGTGGAAGTGAAGCCTTAATATATTTGAGAGGAAACTATGTCGATCACTGCGTGTATAAGACGATATCGTTTGCTTCTTCATTCTTCCATCATCCTTTGAACTTGGGAGAATTCTCTTCTGATTCTGCATTGACTCGCCTAGAAATTTCATCTTTTATTCTGTGATACACTCAACTGAATCAACTCAACTCTTCTTGTGTCTATTTGGCAATCGATGTCGTTGAATAATCCGTGAACAGAAAGGAATCAAATGTAATATTTCTGCACAGGCAAAATCAAAACGACATTACTCTTGTCAAAGTGGTGAAAGCATGTCATTATATTCGTCTTCTTTCGGCATGAACAATTTTATAACTTGTGAGACATGTTCAATCACATCACCTATAACTTTTCATGATAAATGAACGGTAAATTCAAGGCGTTCAACTGACAAAATTCTCAATTAGATGAAAGTAGTATGTTAACATGGAACACAGTCAAAGAAATACCTTTTAGTCGTCAAGCGTTTTTCAAAGAGTTAACCCGTATGCGACGTAGATGTACTATTTGTAACATTAAGAAGAAATTGCAGACATATTTCAGTCCGAACTACTTTTACCTGTAGCAATCGTCCCAAGTTCTCCTGAATATTTAAAATATTTATATCCCCTAAAAAGCATTGTCCGTAGGGACAGGATTAGAAATGTTCCAGACGAGTCATCTTATTTTCATGCTAATGGGCCACAACTGTAGTGAAATGATGAAATCATGTCCCATTTTTTATATATATCGCAACCGGTAGCAGTTTTACAGTAGTGCAAGCTTTATCAATTTTGGAGGTACGTATTTACACACAGATAAAAACACTAACAGTTTTTAATGGGCACACACACGCTCATTTGAAGTTTACAGCCTAAACTTGTCATCCATCAAACAAAAAACATTTAATCATAAGAATATATAAAATGTGTGGGAGAAATAGAAAACTAAATTTTCTCAATCTATTAATAATTGTGACGGTGGAGTAGTACTGTACACGCGTATACAACGAAAACTCGTCTCACACAAAAAAGAAGTCGAGTGTACACACAGTCGTCTAACGTGTAGAAAGGAAGTAACCAAGAAGTACTATAATTTATTTAATTATACTGCATGATGTCACACAAATGTGCACTAAAGGACCTACGTACTATTCTACGTACTTGCAAAAGGTTACGCTTTCAAATTGCAAATGAACAGGTATGCCCTCTCATAAAAGTAAAAAATTTATCCTAAAAGATGTTCACGAAAAACGTTGCTAGTAGAAAACAATGCAGTTTATTGCCTTTCTCCTTCACATTCAAATATTTTCATTTCAATGTATGTTCAAGAAATATTTACAACTAAAAACATTTCGCTGTACGCATTCCCATCTCTATCTTAAAAGGTTTTCATATTCGTTTAACTTCAACCCATTATTGAAAAACTCAATATTACCAAGACATTGATCATTGCTTACTAAAAGTAAACAGTATCAGTATAATATAACAAAAAACGTATACTATCGCTATCTCAGCTCTATTTACCCAAACTTTGGATTTTCATGGAGATTTCTTTGCTGCATTCTTGAAAGACCTGTCTACCACATACGAAATACTTGTTCGGAAGAATGGTACACTCATTCATGAAGTAAGGTACAGTACAGAGTACACGTAGCTACAATATACCATGCCATGGCACACTTTATATAATATTACATTCTGAGCTGCTTTTATGTAACGTGAACAAATGTACATTATAGGGAATGCTATCTTCTACGTGCTCATTTAAGATATGTGTGCATTACATATAGGAAAGGCTTAAAGGTGCTTGAGTAGTTTGAGAAGTGAAGGACATTACGGCAGGAACGACGTTATATGATATAGGGAATGCTGTAAAGCGATGGTCTTGAATGATGACGGATGAATGGTTTTGATAGTTGGAGAGGTAGAATTAAGTAAATGCATAACAAATCTGTTCATCCAGTATATTTCCATTGAAATGCCTCGCTTGTTGTCTATAATCCATTGCAGCGCAGTAGTAATATTGTACTCTGCCTATCTGACTCCAGTATTAGTCTTTATACTTTCACTTTATGTTTTCTGTACAGTCTTCCCCTTCTCTACCTTCACTTACAGCTTTCAGTTTCCATGTGCAAATACACATCTCTAATAATATACCTACGTACTGCTACCTTCGTAACAATAAGTAAGTAGGATGTATACCTACTCCTGGTATATTATTATTATACCAGTATTATTTATGTATAGAATGTACGTTCACGTTTTCCAGCCGATGAACCCATTGCACTCTACTTTCCGGAGAAGCTTTGTATTCTGAATTTGGATAACAATCAGAATTCTCCTGGAGTCTAAAGCAGCAGAGTAATACCAATTCTCCTGTATGTGTAGCGTATGTTATGTGGCACTACAGAATAAGTAAGCATGTGACTGTGACCGGGTAGCAGCAACAGCACAGCCAATATCAAGTAGCTCCACATTATTGTTCCACACACACACAAAAGTGATCTTAAGTTCAGTAGGTATACAATATGCATGATACATATATGTCTATAGTAGTCACATACAAAGCTTTTCACAATAACTAGCGAATGATAAATAAAGGACTGTACTGTAATGAAGCTATTGATGAATTTGTTCTAAGCAGTAGAAGATAATTATGTGCAGATATAAAATACCAATGCCAAAGAGAAATTTTCATTGAAATCTTCAAATCAATAAATAGTTCTACTAGAAGAGCACACAGGGAATTGAAACATGTATATTTATAAATGTATCAAGGCAGAAGTGGACAGAAACATGTATTGCTATTCAGACACAACACACAAGGTCTATTGTAGTAGAGAATCTTGATTGAGTAAAAAAGTCGAGTTGTTTTGAGTAAAGTAAATAAGAACGGGTAATTTGTTTCTAGTGCATCAAATAAATCGGAGGAAGCTAATCTAAATGTTAATCATTCGATTTAGCTTTTGCCTCACGGTCTTTACAGATAGTTTTTAATGAAATGGTTGATTTGAAGTATAATGTAACATACAACCAACTAGCTTTAACTTGCATTAGTGTACAAAATAGAAGCACTACTAATTTATAGGGATCATTTATCTCATGTCATATTTACTTGACACAATAACCGCCTGAGGAAATCTATCCTTATCTCCTTCCGACAGAATAATGCTCTTTCATGCTTCCAGATATGCAATTATAGAACACAAGAATGTGAAACTAATTACTTAGCATTAATACATTCTACTACTGCAGAGGATGTTTACAGGACAGATTTTTACCTGCTGGCTCTAGTTTAATGAAGTCGCCGAGAATGGAGTGAGGAAGTATTTTCTATGTGATCTATACATCTCAGTCTTACCATACGCTAACAATCTTTCCATGAATTAGAGGCAATTTTAAGGGTAATCTTTTTCCACACCTCGGGTAAAACATTCTTCGTGCTAGTGTATTTTTTACGAAAGTGTCTCAAATATCCGCTTTCGTAAGAGGAATCTCCTCTGTCGAAATAACAGTACTTCTAGCACGTGTCTTCAAATTATTGATAACATTTTGGGTATAACGTGAGACATTGTGAATAAATACAAGAGAATTACCATATTTAAAGGTTTAAGAATATCAGGTGCTTAGGTGGAGGTTTTAAAATATTCTCTACGTTGTACCCCGAGTTAACTTTGACATTGGAATATGACTGTCTAAGTGGGAATGTGTAATACGCCAAAAACCATGACCTTGTTGCCGATCTTTTCATGTTTTTCAGTCAAATAGGTACTTCTCTATCTCGGCTTTTGACTTTCCATTGCAAGTTGCGCAAGCAGCATTATCATTTTGTGAAAAAGTAATGTCTCATCAATTTTACAACAATTTTGTGGAGGTGTTCTTCCTAGAGCCTCTGGGCAGTTGTCTTTCTCTTCAATGTATGCAAGTCCTGAAGCCTACGAACCTTTGATTTTTTAAACAACTTTTTTAAAAATCTTGATGAACTATTTGATGCGCCATATTTGTAGACATGTCAAGCTTCCGGAAAATCGTTTCCTTCGAATCGGGAGTCTCCCTTATGGTCATTCTGTCAACCTTTTTCATGCCGGAATTAACTTTTCCGCGCATATATTTTGGTCGGTTTTTCTATGCCAGATAGTTTTTTTTTGCTTTTCTCCGTTTTCAAACATTTTTTCATGCAATAAAAATCATTTACACAAATAGTGCTAATTTTGCCCACAAAAATCTTTCCAACCGTCCAACACGTTCAAATTTTAGGTGGTCTTCACTTCTGTAAACATGTATCATAGATGAGTAACATTGCTATAGAACATATTTAATCTTTCACTATAGTTCTATTTCTGTAATTCAAATTGAAGCTGGAAACCAAGTTACTTTCTTGAAGTCTCTATAAATTGTGTAGCATTTTGTTGATTTCTATTATTATAAAGTTTGTTTTGATTCATCCTTACAATAAAGGTGTATAGCAGTGTACGTATGGTTAGTTGAACATTTTCGGCATCATAATATATAATTTAATATGAATGAAATGGAAGTTTGTGTTCACCTTGTCGGAATGGCAGTGCAGTCTAGCTGAAAACTATTTCTGAGACAGATTTCTTAGGTCTAACTTTGAGTCGAAGGAAAGTTTCTGTATTTATCTTTGTATAGGTAAATTATAAAAGGAGGAAGAGAAAGTATCAATTGACTGGACCATAATATCATCTTGAGAGAGTTGAGAGTTGCCAGAGAGAATGTGTGTGAGGTGAAAGATTTGTTATAAGAGGAAAGTTAAAGGGATGTCCATGTTTTCAACCTGCACACAACCCACGTACAATATAATCTTCTATCCGAATATAATGCCGTATATATTCTCCTTCCTAGAGAGTTATTCAACATTCAATGTGTTTCTTGGGTGAGACTGCCAATGCCGAGTGTTTCCACTCCATTGAAACCGTTTGCCGTGCGACTTCGCGGAGGATTCGGTGTGTATCCTTCGTTTCTCATTTTCTGCGGTCTTCATCGCTTTCTTGTTGAATTTACGAAGATTACAGCCGGAGCAAAGCAATAGGAATTGCAGTTTGCTGTGTCACATGTATTCTGGGCACAGCCTTCGTAAGTAACAAACTGGATCAACTGTTTGGTTGCTTTTTCCTTCCTCATTTGTCTGTAGGTAATAATAATAATATGGTTTGGTTTAGATTTAGCTGTCGTCCTCTGCCTGTTGTGTATTTGTCATCTGGCTGATAGTCGAGTACGTTCTATCTACTCCATTATTGCCGTGTTCATTCAATCGTGATAGCAACTGTTTCTACTACCAGTTCGTGTATGCGGGTGATAACCTGCAGTTCAAATATAACACACAACACACAGATAATCCGCCATACACGTAACACGTATATAAGTGCACAAATGGGATAAACTTCGCTTTTCCAACTCTTCTCTGTCTTTTCTGCTTTCACTATCAACGAAAACCATACGAACACATATGATACACGTAAGTAGTGCAATATTATCGCAGTGGTATAGCGTAGTAGAGGTGACTACTTTCAAGTTACCATTACTATTGCACTACGTAGAAATCTAATACCTATCTAGTGTTATTATGTGAACGTTTCGTTTGGATATAGACATACATGTTACAGTTAAATCCGAATTTCAGGTAGTTCACAAACCAGCTAGTTAGAAATTGATATCTCGTCATTTAAATTGTTTTTATCAAAATATTTGAGATAAACTAAATAAGATTCATTTCGCTTGGAAAGTGTTAAACAATATCTAAATCCAATTAGTTGGTTTTCAGATATATATATATATATATGTATATATTAGGAAACCAGTATCTCCTTCAATCTGCAATGTTTAATATTTTAGGAGCAAAAAAGAAAAGCCTGTGAGTTTAATTATTGGATTATCTCAAACAAGGTGTCAAAAATGGATTGCACTGTTGAATGATACAAGGATTGGTTGTAATAATTAACAAGTTGGTGCTTGACTAAATGAACACTGGAATTAACTGTAACGTATACACGGAAATGTAACATGTAACAAGTAGTAGGAGGAAAAAGCAATATAAAGGTAATTGTGTGATTGTCTCTTTTCTCTGGTTGAGGTAGACTTTCATGAAATTCGATCACACTCTTCCAGTCTTCCATACTAGTTGTAAAATTAGTATTTTCAAGAGTTGCTCTGTTTTCCCATATAAACTTTCTTTATACATTAGAATAGAAGTCGAGGCCTGTCTGGATGTACATATTATCATGTTTATGTTTGTCCGACACACTCAACGTGTTCCATTCCATTGTTATCTGTTAAACGAGTGCACGTCTTTAACTTACACCAGTAACTATCAAATAACCTCAAAAAGACTAAGGCTGTGTCACTCCGAGGCAGACGTGCAACTATACAATTAAGTATATTGTACCTACACCGTTATTCTAGTTGCTCCTTGTTATGGTGTTATGTCCAGGCTTTCACTGCTATTTTATTTTAACCGATAAAAATTGGAGTGGCCGTCTACTTGCAGCTGCAGTAACAAGGCTATGTCTTCTGCACTCGTAAAATATGCGACTAATGACCATTGACCCAATCAATTCTTGCAGGGAAATGATGTTTTTGCCGAAATGTCATCGTCAAACCTAAGATTCGTTATTGCACTTTACAACTCTTTAAAAGCATGTCCGTTTTTACCTAGAGAGTAGTTGTAAATATAGATAATGATTCGTTAAGGGTATAAAGAAACTGTTGTCTTTAATATTTGCTGCAAGAATGGTCAGTGTTGAAATGATAATGTAATATAAATAATAGCTGCCACAATACGTATGTAAAATTTACAACAAAAATAGACATTAATAATTGTCTTTACATGCCGTCATACACTGTGTATAATTTCATCGAGAGAAATATTTTAAAGATTAAACAATTGAGATGGAAAAAATATAAGAAGAGCTATTGAGGGTGTTTTAGTTAAAAGAGACTCAAAAAAATAAGTATTATGAAAACCGTTTACAGTTTACAGAATTCGATTTCGGGTAGAGAAAAACAAGGAATAATGTCAAAAAAGGGCTTTTCCCTATGGCTTTTTCATGTAAGTTATAAAATTACTGAGAGGGACAATTGTTTTCTTGACCGTGTGAGTAAGACTATATTGTGACCTAATATAAAACCAAATCAATTTTTAAGAATTTCGCGAAATTACATTTGCAAATACATTTTATGCTCAACAAATTCACATAGCAATTAACTTTGATTATCGTTAGCTTTAATTCAGCTAGATTTTAATTAAACTCCAATAAATGTAATTAAGCGGTCGTTACATTAAGTTAAGTGGTTGTGAAAATGAAATGAATTATAATTTTCGAACTATAAAAAGCATTATGCCTGCTACTGTCGTCTATAGGTAAAGTTATCATTATTCATCGGAAGTGTAGTGAGAGACGGTTGAAAATGTCAGGGGCATGCTATTTGTGAGCAGCAGTGGAAGCTATCCAACTCAATTATTTCCATTTCCTATACCTACTGCTACTGCCGTATAGTTTGACAAGAACGTGAGGTTTGATTTAAGTTTGACTTGGACGTCCTAAATCTTTGATATCTATATAGGACTTCTCAAGAAAACTACTCAAGTTGAGCATTAGTTGGTTTCCATTTTCTCTCGTTTTCTATTCCTCCTGTGTAGATTATGGAGCACTCACGATCACAACTACAACAGTTCCATTCCCCAAGCTTCATTGTCATCCATATGTTGTCAGCTACGTGAGATTATAACATTCATTTCGATTCAAAGCCAGTATGCCCTTTGCTGCTATCCTTGTGTTTTGGATTGACTTCACTCATCATTTCTAACATTAAAGAGCAATATACAAGACCTTGGGTCTTACACATCATATTGCAACTGTAGATTGAGTCATTCATAAGTTATTTGTATTTCCACGATTTTGTTTTCCCTTCAAACCTCATATGGTCCATCACCAGTCGTGAGGAACACAAAACTTTTATTCTTTATAAGGATGCTTTGTTGAATGGTAAAACAAAGCGTTTTGTAGAAATCATTCTACTGTATAAATGTTGAAGCCAATTCTGAAAATGTTGATATATTGAATCATGGCATTATATATATATGCAGAGATCGAAGTAATACTTCAAAATTTTCAAACTAGCACTAATTCAATTTTGTTAATGGACTTTTAAATTTAATAGTACATATTAAGAAATCAAGACCCTCTAATTCAACTGGATAAGTATTGGATGTTGAATACCATCGGGTTGAAATGAAACTGACATGAATTAAAAGCTTTACATTAATTTAATAAATATTCAGCTTCTTACAAGACAAGGGAAAATTTAAAAATTTGACCTCTTTTACTTAATTTAATCTTTTTTAACAATGCTTTTGCTTTTGCATCCATGTTCCACCCTTCATCGAGCAGAGGTATGCCTCTGAGCTGTTTCAAGAATTTCCTTCAATATAACCCTTTCATATTATGAGATCAGAAATTACAATTTTCCATTAATATCTGTAAATGAAAGTTAACAACCACCAAAGTTTCGTGGAAGACGTATATTGTACTTCCCAGAAAAGGAGGTCTATAATTAAGGAATAAAGCTTAAAGTTTGAGTACATGATGAATGAGGGACCCCATGTTACGATTGTGGTATGAATTTGTACTTACAAATGTTTTTACAACATCTTTCTTCTTTTGATAACTGGGCATGAATTACTACTGTTGGATATGTGCATAATAAAGTAGTCGTCATGAATTACTTCCTTGGTATCTTTGATGTTCATCTGGGCCAATAATGAGTACTAACTAGTAACTCCGCTAACTAACAAGCATTATCTTGTAGCACCACAAATAAAACTTTTATACGCCCCATAACCAGAGGAGAAAGAGACTGTTGTGATTACTCACCAGATGCGATAGTACAACGTACAACGTACATACAACTAATGGTATTTACGGTCTGTGACTATTCCAACTTGAGTATGTTTACGAATAAGATATTTTATGTACAAACAGAAACAGCCCAATAAGTTACTGTCTCTAACTAACAACCAAAACACTATTATAGTATGAAATCATATTTTATTATAGTATACCTACATATAAAAACTTGTAAGAAATTAAGTTCATAGAAACAAAGCATACGAAATGGAGGAATAAGAATTTCATACAGTACAAACAAAACAAGATGCATAAAAGGACTAGGTTCGTTCAGGTATATATTATTTCGACAATATTAAAAGATTTTTTACCGATCATTACTCCATTTTACTGAAATCTGAAGAAGTGGCCAAAATAGTGGAGGGGTCAGCAGTAACAATGACGCGTTACGCGCGACCCGTGACACTGTGTCAGTATATATAATAACTCTGACTAAATGTATTTAAAAGCTTCAATTGTCATATCATTTCAAAATTTGCGACCATTGGCCGTCTTCAATTTCTAAAGTAGGCAATCTTTACTTTCAAATACAAGTAGAATTGGCATGACAGTATTTAAAATGTAATATTTGATTTGATGACTTTATTTGCTTGATAACACATCGATAGCTCTAGGCTGATATTGATATCTCTTAGGTATTACAATAAATCCCATCTCCTCACTATAAACTAATTTGCCAATCTAATACTACGTATAAATAAGTACTTAATAAAATAATAATTTTCTCATGATATACTGTAATCTAATTAACATATTATTCTCCAATTTTTATCATAACATTAATCATATATAAATTGGTCCTCTCTCAACTTCAATATTACACGTGTAAGTTCAGACTTAATGTGTGTTTTTTATATTGTGGACAATGTTCACACTGCAAGTAACTCCAAACCTTCAAAGAAAGGTCATGTAGAAGTTGAACAATTGACCTCATATACGAACTTAGCGTCACACTAGATCCTATATCTTAACCTGTTCTTAGGTTAGTTATCATGGTGAAGGACGAACGGACAGCTTTTCTATTTGCATAAAGTTACCTATTTAATAATGCGCAACAGCAGTGACCTGGACTATTCTCCACACATAAAATCAGACGATCATTTTTTGATCCAATGACATACATTTTGCAGTGTTTCGAGTGTTGAAATCGTTTTTATGAATTTGTTATGTAAACCCTAGTATATCTTTACAAAGTCTTCAGATATTTAAATAAATAAACGAAGGTTCCGAATTCGAACTGTTTCACAATTTTGAAAAAATAAAAAGTAAATATTGTTTAGTTATTCTTACGCATGCGATGATGACTCAAATATATACGTTTTTCTTCTTTCGCTTTATATTGTTTGTTTGCTGATGGCAATCTTGTTACAGCGACTTAATGAATTTTCCATTTATACTCATGTTATGAAACACTCACGATTTATTTGCCACACATTATTAATGGTAATGATGGGTTGGTTTGTGATTACATGTATTAGGTATAAGTTATATTAAATTGTATGGTATGAAATGTTAGTCATAATAATAACATCAATAATATGACATCACCTGCATCTCTGCAGAAGTCATGTTATAATTTTGTATTTGTATAATAATGTTGAACACTGCAGTTTATTCGTTTGTCTAGAAAATGTTTGCGGGATAAAAAAAGTTAACTCTGAATGTAACTACGGAGGTGGTATTTACTTACGTACATTACGTTGTTAGACATTAAATGAGCACTCCCGTGAACTGAAATGACATTTTCAGATGAATGTCTTTATGAGTTTTCTGGATTCATGGTGCGTCATAGAAAATCTTCACCTTTACCAAGGAAGTTAAAAAGAGATAAAATTTGTGTCTTTTACTCAGATTGGCTTTTGTGTGTATTGTGTGGAAAAGATAAGAACTAGAATGATGGAATGATGGTGTATAATGTTGCATATCCTCATTAAAGTTAGGCAAAGTTGTTTTCGCCAAACAAAGTTTCCTCCGTTAATTAGGGATTTAAGTAGCGTCAGTTGGTATTTGTCAAACGACAAGACAAAATGACTGTCGGCCTATATTCATATTTCCAGCAATGAATGTTTACACTCCCTTTTACTCTGATTGTAATAGCTCGTATTCCTATAGTAATCCGGATGAGCGATGAACATCATACAATGTTACCAAATACTCATCCATTTTGTGTGACAGGATAATGCTTTATTTTTGATCTTGTTTCCCATGTTCTCTTCCTCCTTTCCAAGAATTAGTCATTAAAGTTACCTCAGAATTGCGAGTTAACTTTATCTCCGTTTCTGTTTACTTTTAAGTATACACTAGAGATTAGCGCGGGTGAGGGCACCCGTTAAAAATCCGCACGGGTGTGGGTCGGAAAATAATGGTAATTTGCATATACGGGTAAGGTTTTAAAGTTGTTAAAATTGCGGGTTTTGTTTTACATATACATAACATCGAATAAAAAATCAGCACGATGGTGTTCACGAATTATGAATAACTCTTCATTTAATTCAAATTAGATGCAAACTCAATAGATTCAAATGAATTACAGCAAGAGTTTTATGAATTTGCGTTTATTTTTAGGGTGCCGGTCGGATTGCGGTTCCCCCTCCTCCGGTTCTATAGTTTCGGACCGCACTACCCGCTAGTATACATGCATGCAAATTGACAAAAACTAATGTCTTCTCGTCCATTTTTACTCTCCGCCTCTAATATCCTTTTATGATATAGATCCTGCACATGTCATAAAATGGCGTGGCAAACCAGCAAATGTTATTACAGAATTTAAACCTAAAATTAGAGACAAAATATTCGAGTAATTTAGATGAAAATGCACGAATTATTTGTATGGAAAAGCATTGTAACAAACAATAAGATGTGCTTCCACTATTGTGTTAATTCGTTGTAACAATTCTTCGAGCTAGAATTAAAACAAAATATAATTTTTCCTTTTGAGTTCATCAAGCGTAGATGTACAATTTTTTACTCGAGATTAACTTTTATGTTGCAGGAGTATACAAGGTTTCAAATTTATGCGTTGCAGAATTTACGCATTGTTTTCTCGCGCAATGGTAGATACTAATGAAAATTTTGAAGTGCTTTTATGTATAATATTAAAAGTTGATGTTTTAAGTAGGTATAGCTGAAGAAAGAAAACAACCTGAAGCAATATTCCGCAATTGTAAGTAGTTAGTCTGTAGGCGGTGTATATAAATAGTCACCACCGTTACTACATTGTTTCTGGTATCATGTAATACATTATAGAAGAAAGAAGATTCATTACTGTATAAATAAAATGTTTGTTTAGACGAAGAATCTTGGAAGAAATCCATTTAATTTAGTAACTTTGAACTTAATAACAATAATGTACTTAGGTATGCTTACTAGCTGTAGTCGTTTGTAAAGAGAAAGAAAGTCAGGTGTGTAATACGTCATCTCCTTCCTGGATTGGATAAAACTGCTCCAGGAAGAATGAAGGTTTCTGGAAAGTCTTGTTGTATAATGTACTTCTCTTATTTTTTAGCCTTGCCTTATTGTCTCCACAACTAGTAGTTTCATTCCGACATGATAAAATATTATATGCATCGTACTGGCATTAATACTATTTGTGTATTTTATTTTTTGTTATTTATGAAGAGATTTATTTGAACGTTTCTGTCATTATTTTTTCCCATGTGTTTTCTCAAACAGTCTTCTTACTATACTCAAGTACAAACAGTGTAAAATAAATTAGATTCCGTGCAAATTGAAAACTTTCTCTATTTGGTAATTTCTCACAGATTATTTGAATTTGCAAATGAAACACTCTTTCAATTTCATTTGAACGAGTTCATTTATGTCATACCCCTACAATCTACAATGCTTTGAAAACTATAAAACTAGAGACATGTAGGTTTAGCGATGGAAGTTGAATGGATACAGTTATGCATTCAATATGACGTATTATATGAAGCACGTAGACGGATTATGCGAATCTGAGAATAAGTGAAGTAGTTTCAAGAGAGCTGCTTTCTTTTGTGTCTTTAACTCAATCCAATGGGAAATAGACCAGGAATGTATTCACATGTCTCTACGAATTTTTGTGTAGTGTTACAATCCTTTGCTAAAATAAGACTTGATACGTCAGGTTGCGTTGGGTACACATGAAAGCCAATGATTCACTGTGTTTTCTATCTTGGTATAAGGTTGGTGTAACTTTACGCTGCTCTTTTCGTAGTACAGTTTCATGTTACGAAATGTATCTGTTTTGCTGTAAAAGCAGGTGAAGATATAAAGTTGTGAAGATTCGTAGGAAGTCGTTTGTAACAAAATACAAGCCTAAACGCTTATTTAATGCGCAGGGAGATATAAAATAGTTTCAAACCTATGCAAAGCAGTTGAAGACGATCGTGTGTTTATGTTACGTGTCAGGCGTAGGTTTACATAACCGTAATATGAATTTAATCATACCCCGACATAAAAAACTGTCTGCTTTATTGATTTAGGTACGTGCACAAAACTAATGCACTTACTTGAAGATTATACTTTTAAAATAGTTTTAATTGACTAAATACCAACTTCCAATTCACCTACCCGCATTAGAAACTTGCAACTATTAAATACTTAATGAAATGCGGTATCTGTACGCTAACCTTGAGAATGAATTTTTAATTAACTTTAATGTACTGTGAATATTTAAAGGTGAAAGAAGTTCTTAACTCAGATAACTATACGTAGGATATGCATGCCCTTCAAAATGCTAAAATATGCGCATGAATATGCCCTCAAAAATTGGCAAAATATGCCCCAAATATGCAAAAATATGCACTAAAAATTCGTTAATATTTTCGCTTGTCACATCTAATTTTTAAGATTATTTCAAATTTACGTCATTTTCAATCACTCAGTATTGTCTGAAGTGGTATTGTCTCATGTTTTACGGTCTCCAGTAGTACTGTCTCACTTAGTATTGGCTCAAGCAATACTGTCTCAAGCAATACTGTCTCAAGTAGTACTGTCTCAAGTAATACTGTCTCAATTAGTACTGTCTGACTTAGTATTAGCTTAAGCAATACTGTCTCAAGCAATACTGTCTCAAGTAGTACTGTCTCAAGTAATACTGTCTCAAGTAGTACTGTCTGACTTAGTATTGGCTCAAGCAATACTGTCTCAAGCAATACTGTCTTAAGTAGTACTGTCTCGAGTAGTACTGTCTCGAGTAGTACTGTCTCACGCAGTATTGTCTGAAGTAGTATTGTCTCAAGTGGTACTGTCTCGAGTAGTATTGCCTCAAGTAGTACTACTAGCATCATATTTTAGTGATTGCATTTTGACCCCCTCCGAGCTATTGGCACTGTACCTATACCTGACTCCTCCAATTTTGGAAGAGCATGAGCATGACTGGCTTGAGCCATTTTGAATTGCACATTAATTTTAATATGCGTGAATAGTTCACTATT
>JABASD010000911.1:0-53397 GCA_019776165.1 Pogonognathellus flavescens | reverse complement strand
TTGTGTCAGGGTGGTATTAACACCATGCCAACCCTGCTCCGAACATCATTTAACCCTGTCATGTAATTGATACATATTTTTACACTAACTGTATGTATTTATTTATCATAAAATGCAGGCTACGGAAAAGTTTGAATCAGAAAATTAGTTATATTTTATTTTTGACAAACTGTTAAATAGGGTGTAATTAAAGTTGAGCTATTCTAGAGCATCAGCAAAAAACTTAAAACACTGATTTTTTGGTGTACCAATTCAGAACATGTAATATATAAAATAATGCTTTGGAAAAATATTATGGTTTTTATTTTCAACTCTCACTCTAATGAGTGATGTAATATTTCTGTATACCACTTAAAATTGAACGTTAGTTATCATTTCGCCTCAGCATACACTTTTCATAGCGGGTCCGTTTAATTTGACAGCCCACTCACATTCCATATTCCATGAAAACGTAATAAACTGGCGATCGATTATAAATACTGAGTTAGGTATAAGTAATTTTGATTGTTCTGTTGATAGTTTGATAGAGTTGCACTATGGACTAATTGAAATATTTTCATTACTGAATAATTTTCCTTACAGTAATTATTACAGTAAGATTAGCACATTAATTAACACTTCACTAATAATTCCATGAAAATCGCTTAGCAGATCTTTAATGTTTATAAAGTATTTTTGCGATCAATGAACTTGCTTTAACAGTGAATTTGTAAAAAAAACATTAATTTTACAAAATGTTGTTTTTTATTTTCATGTATTATATTGGATACCATTTATAATGTACGGATGCACGGATGAAAAGATATAAATACTAATATTAGCATATATTATGACTATGACCTACACTTTGTTTTCATTATGACGGAGTGTTTACCCAAGCAGACTTCGATTTTTTAGATAAATGAGACTGAGGAAGTATCTGGAGAAAATAGTGAAAGTTTTGTAATCAAAGGTTTCAGCTGTGTGCAGGTTAGTGTTTCGATGTGTTGCAGTTAAAGCACATTTAATGTAAGCAGCAGACGATCATTTGCTGAAGTTTCTTTCAAGATTGGTAAGTCATAGTCCCAACAACTGTTGTCCAAGTGCCTTTCTGAATTGGAAACTGAAACTTTAGCTTCTTGCTGTGCGTCTTTTTATTTTATACTAAAAGTTTTATTCGCTACTTTGTTTATTCTAAACGATTTATATGAGAGTGTTTAATGTTGTCCTTTTATTTCTCAGGATAATAATTAAAGAAGCGTCTATAGACATATGTTTGGAAATTAATTTGTGCTTCATTTCAATGCACTGTATTTATATACAACAATATAACTGTACATATATAGCGAGCTCTGCCTGTGTGATTTTAACAAAAATTGCGAATGTTGCAGGTTTTATCCAGTACAAATGATGAAGGTAATAACAGTGAATAGCGAAATACGGTTTTTTCATTGGCAATCAAGAAAACTCACTCAGAGTCATTAAAGAAACCTCATGAGATGATGCAACGCGTGCTCAGACACTTTTATGAATCTTCAGGCTTGAATGTGTGCAACATCCATTTACACAACCTGTTTATTGAGTTCAGTAGTATCTACCCACACAACACATCATTCACTAAAACACAGAATTCAATAAAAGAAATCCACCGGTGAATTGGATCTGATGATTTGTGGATTAATCAAGCCATTTGCTTTACAACCTTTATAGTTTTCTGCCATATGAGAGTTTTACAACTTCTTTAATCATTTAATGCATTATTGAGCAATAATCAATACGATGTGTCTCAGAAAAGGGATGTATTCACAACAAGGATTAAATTTTTGCAGCAAATTAAACCAAGAGGTTAATTGGAAGTGCAATAAGAAGGCAAGACTACTAATAATGTATAGCAGCGAAAGACATTTGTAAGTATAAACGAAATGCCAAGTAATTTTCTAATTGGAGTTGCCCTACAAACAAAATGCAATCTACTAGAATTCTCTTTTCCCGTTTTCCAATCAGTTGGTATTTTACGTTGCCACGTATGTAGTGCAATCCAGTGACTAAAAAGATCAATATTTGAGACAAAAAAAAGAGTGCAGAAAATATATTACGCAGCGTAATACAATTTAATGGTTCCAGCAGGTGCAACTTAAATGGCTCAGCGATATTTTTACATTTCTGCAAGAAAAGATAATATTGTAAATTCCAAGGTTGCACAAGTTTTCACATAGTGCTTTAAAATACGGTAGGTCCATTTTGGGAAAGACGGGTGATTCGTAGCTAAAGGTGAATGCAAAAGTAAGCAAGTTCATTTAGAGAGTTAATTTTTTATTTCCATTTTGTATTGTTAGTTTTACGGAGGAAGAGTGTATGCGGGAGACTAACAATACAAAATGGATTCAGGTACCTGTTTGACAGAGTGACTGAGTGAATGCGACGACTTGGCCCCGAGGTTACGTAGGTTAGGACACTCCCATTCAAACAATTTCAAGCTGACATTTACATCCTCATAACTTTAAGCAGAGTGGAGATTTGGCTGGCTTGCCATGTCTTCCTTTAGCTTCGGGTTTTCGTGGTTCCTTTCTTATATAGAAAATCTTTCTTACTTTTCAGTTTAGCCAACCAAATTTGCTATAGTGGTCTTTTACACATATAACGTCCATAGAAGTATCTACGCAGAAAGGAATGCAGAGAGCTGAAAGCAACATTTGGAGATATACATATATCCATCGTGCCATATTCTACTCCGGAACATAATATACTACATCCCGTACTATTTCACACTCTAACTGGTTGTTGTACTTTTCTCCTAGAATTGAATGAAAAAAGGTTAGTTGTTGTGAAATTGTATGAGAGTGACTTGCTGGCTGGCATGCAATTCTCATTTAGCTCAAAAGGAATTAACAAACAATTTCCAGGGAATTGCATATATTGCTTGTTTGCAGCTGAAGTATAAAGTCTGGCCGCTTTCTTTTCATCACTTGCCGTATAGGAAGTTTTATAATACAAAAGTTATATGTTATAGGCGTTTAGGAGATTGTGCTAAGGGGACAAAAGAGTTAGATCAGATAAAGTAGAAGGAGACACCTACATGAGAACGATGTTGTTAGCGTTACGGTGGCGGATCACAATAATAAGAGTTGAGTCGGGGATGAGAGCAGATTGTCGTGAAGCATGAAATTTGCTGTAGGTGAAACGAAAAGAAAGACAAGGAAACGAAGAAATGGGACGTTCACGTTAACTTTGTTTGTTGTTTGTTAGTATTTACATTGGGAGTGTGTTTGAGGAGATGAGCCATTTGAAAAGTGTGTCTTCATTCTCACCAACCATCAGTGTCCGTAATTTCGATGTCACTTAAACGCTGGATGTTGTAGACGGGTGAAAAATGATTGTTGTGCTGTCAACACGGAACAGATAACTATTTTATTTTATCTCATTTCGGCCAAACAACAAGCTTGTAAAAAATTGAACGTTATAGTAAAAGGTAGTCGTAGGAGTAAATAGTGGAGCACGTGGCTTGTGTAGAAGAGAAATGCAGGACTGCGACCACCACCCACTTAACTGACTTTGATTCAAGCGGAAAGTAATGAATGGTCTTACTCTCCACTTTAATTCAGACAGATACTTTTCCTTTTTACAGCTTTCACTCTCACTCAGTGTTTCGAATTGGAGAAAGTTTTCCGTTTTTCACCGCAAAACTTTTCTCATTACTTTCACTATATACAAATTACAATAATCTAAATGAAATATGAGAACTGTTAATGCATTTAGACTCTCTTCCAAGAAAAGAACGACTTTTTCACGTAACAAAATTATTGCGACCACCTATGTCACACAGAAATATTTATGAAGAGCAGCTACCTAATGTTTTTGCACATCTGTGTAGAGGATGTTAGTACTACGTGTGTTTGTGTGTATGTAGTATGTGTGTGTGTGAGCAATTCTTTGATATATTTTGGTCGATGGTTGTATAGAGAGAGAGAGAGAGAGAGAGAGAAAGAGAGAGCGAGAGAGAGAAAGAGAGAGCGGAAGCCTCTGATAGTTTCAAGCTCGTAAAAAAGAAAAGTTTTCAAGTGTTGACTCATGTTGTCATTTAGTTCAAAAAGGGGAGCAACTACTACACCGACTGTTTTCCATTAGAGTGCAAAGTGGAACTTTGCAAAACTTTCTCCATTGTTGCTCCTCTCAACTCTCAACGTGCAAATAAATTGCAAATAGTAAAATTCAATAGTTTACTTGGTCTGAGTAATGAAATTTGAATTTTTTTACCTGCTTTGCATTTGATAAAATTTTATTTTCCCAATTCAGACAACTTGCATTATATTCAAAAATGATAAATATGTATGAGTTAGAAATTCTCATAAGAAGCACACTTTCCAGTTTCCACTAGCCCCTTCTTCCCAGCTACACACATAGGTACCTACCTAATATAATAATATTTGATTACAACCAAAGTTTATTTTATTTATATAAAATCCAATAATTTTTCATCACTGTGGTACATAGCCACACACACACATACACAAACTACTTTATACAAGTTTTCCTCTGCTATAGCTCCCACATTTATACTTGCTCTTGTAAAATCCACGCTCTCTTAATGCTAATACTCACCCGGAAAAAAGTCGCAAGACTAAAAGAACAGCCATTTGAGCCTTGCCACATAAGACTTCCTTCCATATAAACTTTTTCCCTTTTTCTATACTCGCAAATGTATATTTACGTGTTTTGCACAAAGAAAGTTAAACTGGAACAAACTCTTTAGTGCATGGGATTGCTTATTCCTTTAGACAAAATGCATGGCGGAAAGTCGCTGGTCGTTTTACCATCAGTTGCTTGTATTATACGGCAACGACCTCATTGCCATGCGGAACTTCACCGGCCACCACCACCACCACCACCACCACCACCACCGCCATCCCTACTTCCACACAAAGCGACAATTCTAATTGTAACTGTTTATATAAAGCAGACAAAACAAGAAAACCAGTACACACCTACCTAGTACGAGCTGTAGACACTACACGATGTATTTAATACACAGAACCTTGTGTTCGGAGATGATGGTGGTGGTGTGCAAATTCTAAGAGAGCGACCACCAACCAGCACGGCAAACAAAGAAAAATACCTTTTCGCAGGGACGTTCCAGCTGGAGGCAAGTGCATCTTTTCTATGGAGAGGATGCTGAGATAACATTTCATTTGAGCTGTCGCCGAGAGATAGTCGTCTTTTCGTTAGCTCCGTTCTCCGCGATGTGTGTGGAACTGTGACTTTTGTTGGAGGTCGTTGTGACTTGCAAACTGGTGACAAAATATCATTGTAAAGGCGACTACGACGACAAAGGTTGTTTTATTTGACATTACCTACCTACCAGACCAGAACTACCAGACTTGCTTCTCTCTCTCTCTGTGTAGTCTCTACTCTTTCCAGCTCTAGCTGTATTTATATGTCTGTGGATCACCAGCAGCCTCTTTCATCGAATGATATCCAAAAGAGAAACTTTCAGATGGAATTGGAGACCCGGCAAGTTGCAATTATTAGAAAACCACATCGGAGCAATAAGACAGCAGAAAATACTACAGAGCACTGTTGACTGTGTCACGACAAACTACTCGCTTGTTACGGCTTTCATGTCATAAACTTTTCCTGCTTTGCTCTCTCTGTCTCTGTAGTAGTTGTCTGAACCGCCTCTTATTTTTTCTTTTTTTCTCCTCTACGATGACAAACAGGTCTGTCTAGACCCACAGAGGTATAGAATAAATTTCTCTAACGAAAGCACATTCTCATTATACGACAGTTGTCTATACTATCAGTACTTATAGGTGCCAAGTGCATATACCACTAATATAGTAATACAGAGCTACGTATAGAAATCCGTAATACTAATACTCATACCATTCTCCTACTATAATTACTACTACTACTATACTATTGCCACAGAAACCATCTTTACTACTGTGTTACGTTTAATATGGTATATTGTTATAGATATACGACACATATCTATATGAAATGACAAACAACTGGTATATATATATATAGATGCATTCCCGTGAAATTCGTCCTGAAATATGTCTTAAGTGCTTTTGACGATGACTTGGCTAAAATAAAAATAAATGTTTTAGCATCCTCTACAACAACCCACTCATAAAACTGAACTATTAAAAATACGAGGACTGTTCTCCTACTAAATATGTTCGAAGACTATTTACCTAATAGTCCCAAATGTTTTTATTACAAATAGCAGTGACGATGAGTTTAGAGAGGGCTCTACGAGGCAAAACACATTACGTCAACGTGGTTGTAGAACATTTACTGCAGTAGTAACAGTGCAATGGAACACATGCGAATTTGAACAATAGAATCTTTTCATCGTTCACTTATGAACGTCAGGTAAGGTTTTGTGTGCAAATGTGAAAGACAGAATGCAGACAGTGAAGTAGTTAGGAATCGCCACGGGGGAGTTGTACTAACCATATACTATTTTCTCCCCCACTGTACAATATAACATTATTATACTTAACTATGTTCTTATATTGTGTGCATATACTATACATCTATACCAGTCAAGAAGTCAACTACTTACAACATTTATACATCCAAAAGTCAATTTTTCCGTTACCGATGAATTACTTTCCTAAGCATTTTCCTACAGTCGCTAACCTAAACGCAAGGAAATCAAAGGAAACTTGGTCAGTTACCAAACCATGTACTAAAGTCGTGGTATACCTACTTAAAAGACGAAGAGTATGTGTATAACTTAACAAAGAACTTGCCGAAAAGTGAAAAAAACAGTGGACGAATAATTTGATGAGGGAACTGGTAGTTGGATCGCAGTACACATGTAACAGCATACGTAATGTTATTATATGTATACGAAGTAGTTAGCCTAGTCATCCCCTTTTCCTCCCTCGCAGCAATAAACAAGTATCGAGTGTGTGGGTGTTTTGTATACATTACATATAACAAGCACGAAGTGTACATATAAACGGAGCAACTCTCTGGCCGAACAAAAACGACACAGTGGCATATTATCCTTTCCTCAACTTTGTTACTACTCAAAGACTCTTTCTATTTATGTACTAAGTAAGTAGAAAGTAGTTGGGAACTTTCACTTTGTGCTTTCATACGACTTTCTCTGGTTTGTTGTGAACTGGCGGGTGCATGTACTGTGAGTGCCGCTGCTCCGTAAACTCCCAACAACTTGTATTTAGTATGCGAAGCAATTTATAACTTTTACCTTGGACGAGAAGGCAGTGAGTGATATGTAGTCAGTGAATGATGGAGATACACACAAAGAGAGACTCTCTCTCTCCTACTTTCGCTCTTTAGACCAACAAAGTAATTATGTAGTATATGCTTTGCATGCTACACAGCTACCTATCCAAATTGTTTACAAACCGTGCAAATAAATAAGTTACGTTTTGCATATTATACACACACCGCAGAATATATATAAACTCTTTGTATGTGGTTCGGCTATTTAATGGGCATGTAGTATGTACTATGCGTTTGCATAGCAAAGCATGCAATGTGTAATGCATTAAAGAATATTTACTTGAATTATGCAATACCATGATATTTCTCTTTCTAGTTCCCTTCTTTGTTTAGATAAATAAATATAAACAGAAAGTGTAACTGGTAAATCCAGGAAAAAATACAAATAGAATTTGTGATTGAAGAAGTTTGAAAAATAATTTAGTATTTGTGTTCGTTAGTGTTTTTATTTTTAGCAAGAAGTTTTTGGATATATAATCACAGAGAACCACACGGGGATGAACACGAAATTGCCCCACTAATCATGGATTTATTTTATTAAAGGTCTATTTTCATGGAAAAACTTATTTTGGCTCACGGCAGGTATGTATTTTGTTCACCAACTCAATCAAGTGATGTACCCGGGAGTGAATAAATCATTGAATTGTATACCTTCAGTAGAATTGTTTATTTTTGTTTTGTTACATTTCCAGAACTCACACAAAGCTTTCAGCAAAATTAACATAAACTTTGCATTTTGGTTTTGCTGCACTTTCTAACCGAAATAATTCTTATAATGATGCCCAATTTTTACATTCAAATGATGATATTTTCTGTGTATAATT
Source organism: Pogonognathellus flavescens (assembly GCA_019776165.1). Lineage (NCBI taxonomy): Eukaryota > Metazoa > Arthropoda > Collembola > Entomobryomorpha > Tomoceridae > Pogonognathellus > Pogonognathellus flavescens. Next base: position 45,331 of record JABASD010000911.1, on the reverse strand, counting down.
TTGTATATGCAACCTAGACGAACTTCTACTTACAGTATTAATAAAGTTTTTATTCACGTCATTCTATTTGGTTTCACATTTACTTGAGGAAGTTATAAACACTTACATTTTCCAACTTTATGACATGAGTGTTAGTTACAATTCTTTGTCAAGTGATTTGTTTGCAGTGCAATGTTATTTGTCACGTGTAACAAACAATGTAAAGAGCATCTTCCCTATGTGGCTTATTTACTAATAACTTTCTCATTTACATTATTTTGTTTTACTGTTTAAATAAGTTTGACGTTGTTTCGAGATGAACACAAAGGCTCGTTTAATCACACTCGTAAAACATATTTTATCTAAGAATATTTACACAACTATCTTTGAACAATTTATTTGTTTAGCTCTTGAAGTTTATTTTGGCGAGTGTATTATACAGGGCACTAGTTCATACAATTCGTTATATATTTATATTATGAAGATATTGGAAAGTGGAGTAGGTAGATGTAATTAGTAATTTCTATCAAGGATGTAGGAAGGTCTTAGAAGAAACAAAGGAGCTGGTTATAATTAGAATTGTCTGTGATAGTGATGAATGATCTATGTACAACGATTGTTTCCTGTGGTAACATTTTGTTCAAAAGACATAGCCGGAGGGTCCAAGTCTTTCCATTTCCCACGGAGCTGAAGGGAAAATAATGTTTTGTGAGTAAAGTTGACTAGCCTGTTCTTATCTGGTCGGGTGAGGTTATGTGAGCTTTGTGTGGAACACTTTTGCCCCATCATTCACAACCATTATATTAATTACTCGCTCTTGCTTTACATCCACATCTCTGACTGCATTTACATCACATTAGTCTCTCGCTCCATGGATTTCCTCCATTTCTCTCTCTCTCTCCATTTCTCTCACTTCCCGATGTTCCAAGATTTATTTCGTGTAGTAGTCAACTCTACATCTTCCGTCTCTCATTCTATTTATTTGTCGTCGTCGTAATTCTTGTCTCGTCTACAACACACCCACGTTCAGCTATCTACTTAGCACAACTTGAATCTCGATTTCAGTCAACATCATTTCCCTACTTTTTCCATTCAGGGAATTCAAAATTTATCGCTTCCTATACACACACTAAATCCACATACTCCAGACTATCACTGTTTCTGAAACCTATGAAGACATCATTTCAATTTACAAGGTTGAACAAATCTGTGCAAAAATATTTGCAAACCTCAAATGAAATTCAGCCATCCAGAAATTATATTTAAAAAAATTTATTGGAAATCAATTCAATATTTTGTACGTTTTTTTGTTTAAGCATGAAATAATTATTTTTCATTAGTATATCTCATTTTAGGAATTCTCGTTGGAATTTTATATTGGAAATATAGATTTTCCATTTTGTATGGGTTTGGTAGAAAGTAAAGAATCAGAATTTTGAACCCTGACTGATTAGAGTTATGCCAAGGAGGTAACTCTTGGAGAAATTAGGTAAAGTATGCAAGGAGTGCATAACGACTGTGTATAGGGAAGGAGAATTGACAAACTGTGCTGGAGAAAAACCTTGATACGTAAAGTTTGCTAATTGTAAGTAGGTATGTAGGACAGCGACGAGAAAGGAACGAGTACCTTTTAGCTACTTATAACGTTGTAATGTATCCACTTGTAATACTTCGAACATGAACTTTACGTGTCTGTTTTTCTAACCTTTGGATCTTGCACCACAGAGAATCGTGAAGTACCTTAGAGCTACGGACTAACTAATGTAACTAGTTCTTTTTGCATTCAAGCCTTCTCCAGACATAGGAAACAATAGAGTTCTCTTCTTTCTCTTTACTAATGCAAATTTTGCAATCCACTAGAATAAACTGGGACAATGTTACCTTCTCCTTAGACATTACCTGCTTTCTTGTCGTAGTCATGAATAACAACATTGTAATAACTAAATTGCTCTACATTATACTTTTGTGCATTTTTATAACTTCCACCATGCATTTCCCTTCCATTCTACATCTCCACTAAATTTGCACTTTATTTTATGCGCAAACTAAGTAATTTATAAAAAGACTTACATTTGTGCTTTCATACATCGTCGCGGAGAGATATACCTACAGATAGAAAATTCTTCTTTTATAAATACACAATTGCAATTTTTATTGATTAATTTATTAAACAATGTAAGCTGTTTTATGAGAATATGTGTCTGTCCGTCTTTTCGCACGATAACTCAAGAACGGTGAGACATTTGATTCAAATTTATTACACGCGCTATTGAGGTCTTGTGTGAGATTATGTTCGACAATATGGTCAATCAGCCAACTCCTTCATGGCCTTTGACATTGTCACTTTAACTAAATGATACTGATATATTAGTACTACATAGAATTCACAAATTTCGAGATTAAATGATGAAATTAAATCGTTGGATGACGTTTGATTTCGTAGTATACTATGAAACTATTACTAACATTTTAATAGTTTACTTGCCATAGCAAAAACGATGACATCGACACAATATTATTGAATTCCCACAACGCTAAATCATTGTGAAAAGAAATATTTCTATTTTGAAAAATTGTTTCATAAATCTTATTACGAATGTTGTTTATTTACACCCGTTTGTGACCGGCTTAATATTATAATAATTAAATTTAAGGACAGACTTTTCTTCAATGTACAGAAATACGACAAACATTTCTACATTTTATTCCACTGCAATTTTATTTTGGTTGAATAATTCCTCGCATAGGGTATAAAATTGCATAAGTTTCTATCGGGTATTTTACTGAATGCACAATCTCCGGGTTGTAAATAATCTAGTTGATAAGCCAAGCCCGATAGTGTTATAGTTATTTTGAGTGTGCATAATTTACAGATGCTGGAAAAAACTAGGAGAGTCAATAAAAATTCTGGTTTTATTGTTTTAGCTTCTAGTAGGAGTAGTATTTAGGACGGTGTGTGCACTTGCATCCGTGTCCACAGAAAAGACGTTAATATTCACAGCCACCGAAAATGTTTTCGAACATTTCCTTACATAATCTACTGTCATAATTACCATAATGAGTTACTTATTGAACAGCCTAATGGATTCTGGAGATTATCCTCGTCGATTTATTACACTTTAGTTGCTACTCGTGGCTCTCTCAATTACTTTCACTTTTCCCATTTGCCTTTTCTACAAATACTAAATACTAGCAGTTCTACAACCACCACTATTGTAAAACCAAGCTATATGCTCTTAATATTAACGACATTCCCACTCATTCCAATAGTTAGTAGGAGCTACTCATCTACATGCTCCGTCTATTTAGTATATCCTTGTTAGAGCACTTAATAAATATTATAATCTGGAAATGCCATTATATGTACTTAAACTTATATACAGGACCACCTATACGTAATGCACTAGTGCACATATTTTATTTCCCGTAGTACAAAACAGCTAAAGTTGAATTATCCTTTATGTGTTTGCAAATGGATTGTTGTTATTAGGAGGGCCACGAAGGAGTCAAGTCTCTCTCTCGTTTCCCTAAGTATATATTGCATATTTGTATATGCCTATAGGAAGTTCCGTATATTTCTGCTCTGTTTTAGTGGTTGTCATCGTGGTGGTCGTACTGTGACTGTGTGACTTGGTTTTCTGTGGGGATTGGCTGAAAGTTGTAAATGTTTTGTCGAATTGAATCTTGACAAAAGTGTAAAATATGGTGAATGGCAATGCGTGTTGTAATGTTGAATGTGTTTTCGTCGTGGATGTTGTAAATAGGGGCCATATGACGAGAAATGTATTTACATTTTACGAAGGACTGTAGTGCAGATATAGTTTATTAGGAGACAAGCCAAGGTGGATTAATGGATTCAATAATTTCGCCAGCAATTACACAAAAAGCATATTTCTCCGATTGGGACGTTGAAAGTTTCGTAAATGTTCATGTGGAGACAGAGGAACATCATTTATAGTTAATGGGCGACTCTTGCTGACTCGGCAGCACCACCACCACAGCTCCCTTTATTATAAACTCTCTCTCTCTCTCTGGCTGTAGAAACGTGCGCTATAATAACCAACGAAGCAACTAACATTTGAGACAAACGAACCACATCCATAGATTTACATTAGCACAGAGTAAAACATAGTCGTTGCATGTATTATTATTATATGTTTGTATTTATTCAACAAATATCACTGCAAATCCTATAGTCAATCATACTCCTGTAGTTTACACTACATCGCAGTACAAATACGCGAGGAACATTTAGGCGCTTCGCTTTTGTTGATATAACTTAAAGAGTAAACCCACACACAGAGAGAAAGTCACATTAACAACTCTATGACTTTGCATTCTATACATTCCAGAACTGCACACACTAATGGCAGTCATAGGTTTACAGGGCATGTATTTAGACGGTTGTGAAAGTTGTTGTCTGCCTTGTGCAGAAATTATACTCATCACAATGCAAATACAAGTAACAGGCTACTTGTGTAAATATTTAGTGTGCTCATAGAGATATGCTATAAGCCCATCATATAATTACAAACACTGTACATGGTAGGGGTAGTAGTACATCATAGAAACAGACTTGCGGGATTCAGTTTCGCTGTTGGTATGAGGTAATCCTTTTCTGTAGTATCTCTGTCGTCCTATTTATTAATGTTTCCCCACTCTGTTTACATTCACTAACAATAAAATGAACCGTCCAACTTTTCATGGGCAGCTACACATTGCGTGGGTATTTAGTTTTAATGTGCAGTCTTTTACTCGCTCCCAGAGTCTACTCTCTCTGCACTACATCATTGATTCACTCACATAATAATGTACAATAATGCAAAAACACTACAACTACATTTGCCACGATAGAAAAACTTGTTTTGCTCTCAAACTTATTATTACACAGGGCCAGCTTTGTTTATTTCACAAACGAATTATAAAAACGACTCTAAATAAAAGAGATCAAAGCTGGTTAGTTTATGTTTCTGAGAAAAGGCTGTGGAAGTGCACAAGGCTCCTGTGTCTTCATTAATGTTTTACAAAATAAAGAATTTTTTATTTCTGTATTTAGTGCTGCTACGAGAACTTTAACTAATGTAAGCCAAGCTTAAGTAAGGCATTGGTGGATTACAGAAAAGAAATAGGCTGTTCCTCCGTGTAGTCCTGTTATGTTGCGAGAACTACTTGTAATAAGCAAACAGAAGTAGTGGTGGTGCTGTTTAATGGAAAACTTCCTCGTGTCAGTCTGACTCTAGCACTTTTACCACCACAACTATACACAGCTACACTTTATTGTGAAGTTTGTATGCATTTGAGAGCATTACATTATTTTATATGAGATGGCATTGCATCAGTCCAGTTTTAAAGATATGGACGCTACTCTAGCAGTATTATTGTCCAGTGTACTTCTACATATACACTGTATAATACACTAGTAGAACATTCTCTCTTTTGCACATATAAAATAAAACGTTCTATTTATACAGAGACACCACACTCCAGGGTGAAAATAGGAAAATCTGTGCCGGAGACAGAGAGCATAGGAAAGCACAGTATCTTTAATAGCTAGAACGCAAAGTAGAAACAGTTTGTATTGCTCGTTCAGATAACAATATTACATGGTTGTGCAAAAGAGGAGTCCGGACGAGAGAAAAACGGAAAGAGAAAGCACACAGGAAGCCAAGTGGGAGAGAACCGCAAGGATTCACAATATTATTATCATGAACGATGATAACAGTAGCGGCATCGCCGTATGTTGCAACTTGGAGCCTCTTTACAAACGTGGATGTATGTATTAGGAGTTGCATGTTGCACGCTTGCATTTATTTTGCAACATCTTGTCTTCCTATTGCGAAATGTACGTATAGCGGAAGTGTAACTAAACTAGAGATACTACGAATGATTACATATAGTACACGTACTCCTTCAGAACTTACATATATAGATTACACATGTATATACACAGATACAGAATTGCCCATCACTCTTTGTGCATAATCCTCAAGGATTCCATTTATTCCAGTAAGTTGCTTTTGCTGCACATGCCATTCACTCTCCAGTAGTCTCCACTTCTCGGACAACCTTTTCCTACCAACTACTAAATTCATACGGATATTATCTGTAATGTAAGCACAGCAACGAAAGGAGTGATGACACCACTTCCACTTTATGCAATACCTATATACATTTGGATACATACCTATATACATCTTTTACACACGGACTGCATATAGCTGTATGATGTGGGTATGCATGGCTATGTTTGACTGGCAGTAGAATAGAATTGTAGCAGACAGAATTGTGTATAAAGTTGCAAGACGAAATATATTGCATCGTGCTCTGAAACAGTGGTGGGTTGAGTTGCATGAGCATAGATTGGCATGTGGTTGAATGAGATCCATGTAAAATGTACTATGTTTGCAAATTCAACAAAGTTTTTTCGAATGCACGAACAGTGTGCATTGTAATTTTGCACTATGCAATTCGAGTTGATGATGAGTTTCGTATTCAGTTCGGATCTGCTCCGTTTACTATTTCATTATATATTTACGTCCGTATGGAACAAACTTTTACCGTCAACCAAGGTTCTTTCTCTCTCTATTTTCAGTTTCCACCTCAATGGAAGAAATTGGCAAAAGGAGTTTTTCCACTTTGTTTCAATGCAAGACCAATATATAATTCATTTACCTTAGTGCTGGATGGATTAATTTCCTTAACGTACAACGTTACCTTAACCATTAAATGTCTACCCGTACGGAGATTAGATGATCCTGTAAAAATATTCGCTGCTGACTAATAAGCATTTTGATACGGAAAGGACTAAACAAAAATGTTATTTTTTAACTTTTTATATGTTGATAACTAATATAAATTATATACAAACTTGTTAGTTTTATGTCTAGGTGTCATATAGAAGCATACACAGATACAAAGAGTTGAGTCGAAATTATTCTATTACGTTCATCTCATACTAGGATGGAATTGAATTCTTCCGGATCAAAGAAACCTTCTTGTCTGAATACGATGACTAGCCATTACCTCGTTGATCTTGGTGTCCATTTTGCTATCACACACCACTTTGCATGGCTCCCAGTTCCTTTCTTCCATTTCGAACACTAGCATTTATTTTTGCCTTGCTCCTGCATTTAATATGTATTTCTATATACAGATATTGATAAGTACATGCATTTGGTAACAAAGAAATATGATATACCTACAGTGCAAACATCGCATGACATGATATGTAAGAATACCTAGCGCATAGTGAAAGAAACCGGATTGAACATTGTATGCATTTTTGGGGAAATGCGTATTTTTCACGTAGGCCGCTGTGCAAGTATTTTAGGCACATTCATGCAAAGAAAATAATATTACGTCGGTAAGTGAAGCACCAGTAAGTACTGTTGTTCTTTATAAGTGTGTACTAAACCGTAGAGATGTAAACCAACTCATTTTACCATGCAGGCTCGAACTAATACATTCTCAGTCTTACACATTCACTGTAAATTCTGACAATTTTATGCTAAAGTTTTTTCCTGCATTTGAGGAAGTCAAGAAAATTTTATTTTGTCCCTAATAGGGCATTTTATATGCCAATTTGTCTAATTTTAGTAAGTGGGGCTAATTTTGAATGCAAAATGTGTGTTAGAGATGTGTGGAAGGATGAGGATCATTTACACCTCTAACGTAAAGATATTTGCTGACAATGGCTGAGAAGTGTTCTGGTATTCAACGGACGATACGAAGGAGGAGATACAAGTTGAGATGATTCCTCTCGAGATTTGCACTACAGACTCCTTTCTCTATCCCGAAATACACAAAACACTACAACACATAATAACCACCTTTCCTAATGCCTAAATGGTGCAAGTAATGTCAGCACTAGGAAGAAATACCAATGCTGCTGCAATACTACATACTCGGCCTCCGCCTGATGTTTCTTGATCTTGTTGCACAACCTTGCATGTCTTCTGCTCTTCCGATATTACCACTGCGATCTCAGAACAAGCAACTCATGTAAAAGGAAAATATTCGGAAAACTTGAACCACTCAACTGTGTTTCTGTATGCATAATACTACATATATGTACACAGTGCCTATAGACATACCAAAGGACGACAAAGTAATATTGACTCTGAGACTTTTACAGTCGACATGATATAATAAAATATGTCCTGTTATTGTGCATTGCAGTTGAAAGAAAAAATTTGCAGTAGCACTAGTCGTAAATAGTTGTGCAAGTAAAATTTTTCTTGCGAGAACTTTTCCTTCTCTATGTCGAGTAATTTCCGTCTGCAAGAATGCGGTGCATATTGGCATTGAATCCGTATGTTATATGCAATTGGAAATGATACGGGAAAGTATAAAGTGGTGTTTTGCAACAATAACCCGTATGCACTATAGGAGCATTTATATAATGTTACACAAGGCATTTATATAAGTATATAATGTACAAACTCAAGAAATAGCACGGTACAGTATAAACATTTTTGATTAAACCTTTGAAAATTTCAATGTCAAGATGATTGACAGTTATTGAGATAGTAGTTGCATTGCAAAATTTACATTAAATCAACAGTAGGTTACGTTTCATAGTCAATGTCGCATTACTATTTTATAAAATTACAGAAGTGCAGCACAATGTATGTAGTTGAGCACATACCTGTGTTAAAATGTAACGATCTTTTGTCCATAGAATTTAAAATTTTAGACTTGTCTATGTGAAAAGTGTGTCAGTCTGTGTAGTCCGTGAGTGTAAATTAGTCGGAACTCATTATAATATACTCTGCAGTGCAGGAAATGAAATTTGAGCATGAGAAAGTAAAAAGAAGAGTGACGCTGCAATCCTATCGTTAACATCTTTCTTGACTGCATTGAAACTCTGTTCGTTTCGTACATACAGGAACAATGCATGTTATAAAAGGCACTTAGGAACTAAATAGTACGTTTCTTCTTTACACCTTCCATTCAATGTACTAATGTACATGCTCTGGTTTTGGTAGAGTTGTGTGGGGACTATTGCGATACTGTTACAAAAGGAAGTAGATTGGACCGTGTGTATTGACCGAGTCGAATGTTATGTGACTGCAAGTGGTTATAATTCCTTACATTTAGATTGTGGTGTAGTGTTCAGCCAACTAGCGCAAATGGTTGCAAATGGCAGTGCACATTAATGTCGTACAAATTTAAATGCTATGGCCTATCACATGCCCATTAAATGCATTTAGTGTGCATAGCATGCGTTCAGAACACAAATCTGCCAAGGAATCTCCTCGTTCTAACTTGCATAATAAAATAAGGAATGTTCACATTTATATTGCATAAGAATATATTATTTCACTCTTTGAAAACTCTTTTCTTGTATTTGTGCAATATGTGAAATAAGATCAAAATTACCTTTGTACCATGTACTGCAAGCTTTTGTAGTGTTCCAAGGTCTACAAGAAGTACTGCGTGGAATATTAGGTACCTTTTCCAAAAAATTCGTTAAAACTATTTATAAATATCCAAAAAACGAAAGAAGGTTCAACGTGGATGAATTTTCCGTTTTAATTTCAGATATTAGTTTTTGTACTGTTTTTTAAGTTTAAATCTGGGAAAAGTAAGTTTAAGAGAAGAGGTAAAATATATAAAGGAGGAGTTGTAGGAAAATGCATGTTGTAATAAACCGGTTCAAAACCGCAGTAAACAAGTAACGAATAGAACAGTGACAATGTGATATGGACTATGACACGATAACATTAACTGTGACATCAATAGGTAAACTGTGAAACCGTGTTAGCAGCAATATTAACTGTTTAAAAATGTCATGCCATTTAGTCGAAATATTCAAGCATTGGTGATCTTCAAATTCAAATTTAGCGGTCTTCACTGTCAAACCAAATGGAATTCAATAGAATGTCAAATAGAATTCACATAGCAGTATTTAAATTGCAGTGTGTTGTTGAGGCTGTAATGACGTAGTAGTTGCCCTAAAAGGTCATGAAGGAGTTGATCGATTGACCCCATCTGCGAACTTAGCATTCAATGGACCACTAGAACAAGTTTGAAGTGATTATCTCAAACCGTTCTTGAGTTATCTTGCGAACAGACGGACAGACAGACAGACACGAATTGCATTCCCATACAAGTAACATTCGTTACTTAATAATGGATAGTAGTTAGAGCCATAATAGATGCGCACAGAGCTCTTTCGTTTAATATTCAAGTGAATCGGAAGGAACTTGAAATTCAGAGAACAATTCAACACTCTTCCGTTAGACTCTTTACTTTCTTTGTTGCATTATTGTGTAAATCTAAGGCAGTGTGTACTTTCGTACTCGAACACGTTACGTTACAAAGACTTATTAGAAGTCTATATAGAACGTGTGGGTATCTCTTCAAGAGATAGAGGTGGTATAGTTATAAAATACATGTGAAGAAAGTGGGTTTCATTAGTTACTGCAAGGCAATGTTTGTAGTCGCAGACATTTACATTTTATTCACGTTGTACGCGTGCAACTTTGCAACTAATGGAACTAATGCAAGGAAGACAAGTAAGTGTAGTTGCACGAAAGTAATGTAAAGTAGTAGATGGAGAAGGAACACAAAAATAGTCAAAAGTGTGAAGAACCTTGCACTCAGCAAGACATTTCCTGCAAAGCTGCAAAACCTAGAGATGAAATGAAAACACGACTTTTTACTAAAATCTCAAAACGTGTTTTGCAAATTGTGACTCACTCCCTTCATGTGTGTCCTAATGAATCCGAAGAAAGATAGCTCTGATTCCTCCGCCAAGGCTGATGCTAAAGACAATGTTCTTCTTCCCTACAAATGAAAAGAAATGTTACAAATGTGTCCAAATATAGAAATAGTGATTGATGAGTATCTTTTATGCCTACATTTGGTGAAGCTAGTAAAAATATTAAATGCTATAAGCTAAATTTAAAATACATTTTTACGCCGTTGTTTTAAAATCAATTCAATTTGAGACTAAAATTTAAAAAAGAATGGGATACACGATAAAATTGCTTGATAATTAATTAATGATGCAGATAAGGGTAAAAACGCTTATAGCTCTAATAAAGATAAAATAAAAAATAAAGGTAATATGTATTTAGGTTGAAATTTGATTTTTCATATTCAAAAAGTATCCTCTTTGCAAGTAAAAGTAGAGTCCATAAATTCTGACTAATGGTGTAATTATTGTACGGACTTTTCTCGTTAGTTTTTGTGTGTCTGTACATATTAACAATTCTTGGATATTGAAATGGGAATAACTATATAGATGTTGATCTAACATTATGTCGTAAAACTCTTAGTGATACTATTTTATAAGTTATAGATGAAATTACACTTGCTATAGCTTTTTATTTATCTATCATGTATTATGTACCAAACATTCAGGAGCAGTATTTTCCCAGTTGGACGAAACACTCTAGAATTATTAAAATATGTATTTCCAATTACGTGTTAGAATTTGAATTCTATATAATATGGAAATGTTTGAGACATCAACATATCGATTCGGTTAAAGTCAAGTGAAATATTCATGTCGTGATGGCAAAACTTTTGAAAGAAGAACAAAAGATAAAAGTGACGATAGCTTTCCTGAAAGGTTCTTTAGTCTTTTGTTAATTCTTTGCTTTTCCTTTGACAATATTGTGAAAAGCTGTCACCATTCTGCGTCTATTCTCACATTTTGTTAATAGAGTGTGTAAGTAGAAAGTAAACTGAATATATATATATATATATATCTGACTTGATCTGTGTATGATTCTGATGAGTAAGAGATGAGATACGCCGTTACAGATATAAGATACAAGAAAAAATGCAAGAACAAAGGAAGGAAATCTTATTATGAGCTTCTTTTTACTTTTTTGCTTTGAAATGTTCCCTCACTCATTCCAGAAGAGATGAGTTAGGAAATAGGAGCAAAGTTGAGTAGTGTCATAAATACAAGCTGTGCATTTCGTCTGTTCTGCCCTATACATTTATTTTATAGAACGTATTAAACTGCAGATACACTTGTAAGTATATAAACTTGTTATATATATAAGTAGTTAAGTATGACTAACAAAAAAGATGCAATATAAGGGTGACCTATGGCCCATGGCAGTATGTAATAAAAGTTAAGTCAGTATATTGCGTACTGATATAACAGTTCCTGGTATTACAGATATAATAGTTTTTAAAAGATTTCTAAATCTTCACAAACGATATTGGTACAGCAGGAAGCAGGAACATAAGTTCTACTTACTCAATGTATTGTATTATTATTATTGCAGTAAGTAGCCCAGCAATAAAAACAAATTTGGAAATTATTTACTAATTGAATGGAGACAGCAGTTTATTATAGATAAATTAAGACAAACTTTTGTCTTTTGTAATCATACATTCCTACAGATAATTTAATTTAATAATGATTTGCAGAATATTCTTTCTTATGCACATTCAATTCACAGTGGTTAGGCTTTCAATTTTTTGATTAGCTACTAATACTGTATATATTAAATTTGGATATATACTTGCTGTGTAAATATAAGTACTGCTGCGTCATGTCATATAAATAAAATACAGTAATAATGGTTCCATTTACAAATGACAAAAAGATTGGATGGAATAATGCTGCAGTCTTTTAGTTAATGTACAAAGGAAATGAAAATATTACTTTCAGCTTCCAGAGTTTGAAAGAATATGACTGCCATATATATTGTGAAAACAGAAGTAATCTTATACAAGCCGTTTCTGGAAATACATGTGTCATTTTCTGTCATATTAGCATTGTTCTCCATTCATGGAATTATAAGAGTGGGAGGATTCTGCTGCATTGTATTGTAAGTTGTTTATGTCCTAATTCTATGGATACTTCGGCCATCTGTAGAAAATTAAAGTGAGCGAATGAGTACAAGATAGGAATGACATTTTCCCATATTGAATTGTATTTGAATAAGACCTAACTGGAAGTCATCACATTATTTGTATAAAATATGTTGTAGTTAACCATTTCGGGACAATAAATGTGAATAAAGACATGAGGACAAAATAAGTCGAGAAATTGAATCCGAGCTGACCAATGATGAAAATCTGTAAATATACATATTTACTGTACTCGTAAGAAAAATTCGTTCCATCTGCACAAACTAAAAAACAAAAGAAAACTTCGACAAAAGTATTCATCATACAATGAAGATATTCTGTAGCAGTAGAAGAAATTACAAATTACAAATCTTTCACTATAAGTACAGATATCTCCTTTTCCAAACACCTTTTAGGTACCCTTTTGCTATAATTCTGAAAAAATGCAAATCTGGCAACATGCACAGATAATTTCCATATCTAGAGTTATAGTTACAGGGGTTACCAATTTCTTGCATGATATTTCCAACATTACTAAACAATAGCCAGCTTATGTATACAAACATAATGTGCGTTTCGTAATAATGGACATTTTATGTAAAAATTGCTCATGAAAGAGAAACAAACAGACAATAACATAATACTGCCGTAAATATTACAAATGTGTGTCTTAATTTTAGAAACGTACATCTGACGAAGAAATGGATTACTTGGAACCTGCTTCATTTACATTTCATAATAGAAAATGATTTAGACAAAGAGAGACTTCCTTGTGATAGACACGCGAAGTATACATTTACATACAGTCAATACAGCGAACCTTCCACACAATGATGCTACAGATTCCGTCTGAATTCCAAACAAAGAATGGATGATGCAGAACCAACCAGGCAGAAAGGGAGATGGCATGGTGTTATGTGAATGAAGGGAATGCCGAATGATGGCTATATATGTCTGTGCATTACTTGATATTATGTATTTATGGAACACGGAGCGAAAACAAAAGAAAAGAGGAAAACAAAACAGAGAGCAGATGAGAGACGAAGACGACGAGCACAAAGAGCAAATAAAGTTCATGTAGGGCACCTAAATTGGAGCATTATAACAAAACAATGAGTCAGTGACACACATAGACTTAAGTGTGTTAACGCAGGTTTCCTTTTGTGCCTTTTTACATGTCATGTAATGCATAGATACATTTCTCTAAACGATATACCAAGACCTTAGCTCAAACAGAAATCAAAGCGCATCCCGTTCAACAATTTGTTTCTGAATTGAGACCTTGTTTTTTTCCTACTGAATAACTTTCCCCAAGTACAAGGAGTTGTCAAGTACAGAGTTTAAATAAACCATGAGTTTTTGTCTCCCGGAGAAAAACTTACTCCTTTCTCTTACTTTTTAAACTCGCATGGTTACATCCCTACTGTAGCTATGTGCTTAGCTGAGCAAAAGTTTTGCTTATCTGTAGACGGCCTGAGAAGTTGACTACGGTTTAATTTATTAAACAATGTAGTTATTTGTATGGTCTTACTTCGTCCATGTGTCCGTCCTTCCGTCTGTGTGCATGATAATTGATAATTGATAACTCAAGAATGGTTTGAGATAATGGCTTCACATTTGCTACACGTACTATTTAGGTCCTGTGTGAGGATAAGTTCTAATTTGGGTGATGAACTATTTTTTCTGTTACTGGAACTCCCCCATTTCTGGATCAATGTGGGGGGGAGGTGATGAAACCATTTGATAAAGTAGGACTTCAAAAAGATTTCAAAAAAACAAGAAGAAAATTAAATATTTATATTTCGTAATAGTGTATTCTTAAGTTTCACTATTTTAGATATTACGAAATTACGTTGTTTATTTACACCCAGTGTTGACCGATATATTTAAATTAATCAATACTCATGTAATATCAATTCAGCTTAGAAAATCTCCATGATTGTGGCTTCCAATTTAATCATTGAAGATTATAATTCTGTTGGGTGATATAAACTTGTAAATAATTATTCTTTCACTCTGACTGATTAAAAAATCATGAAGGTAAAGACTTCTTGGAGCTTTGAAGGATCACAAAGGAGATTTTTCTTGGTAGAAAATAAATGGCTACTTATTCTGGCTATTAGTAAAATTAATATGATTATATTCCTTCTTTTAGAGATGGCAATTTACTTAGTAAAGATAAATGAGTAAAGACAGCAGGTATTTGGTGGTTACAAAAGCACCAAGTTAGGTCTCATTGGGAAAACTTCAAAGAACACAGGCCTGTGTGTAAAAGTGTGAAGGTAAGTTAGATAATTTTGTGTGGAGAGTTAGAGAGAGAAAGAGAGGGAGCGAGTGAATGAGTATACCGGTAGTTTTTCAGGTTGAATCATATTTCTCACAAAAGTCAGCTTACTCATTGTCAGTTTAGTGTAATTACCTTGCATGAAGAAGATAAAAGGGAAAGACGAACATTAGCCGAGGCAAGGCTTGCTGCAGGACCATATACTTTCCATAGGCTGACAAATGGAAAAATCAAGAAAGAAAAGCGTCAACTACAAGCCACAGCTTTTTACGTTTTACATTTTCGAGTCGCTCGTCGTTTTTCCATGAAAGGGAAAAATAATTTGTCATCCTGCCCGACTCACATCTTGTGCTTGTCTTGGACGGATATACATACATATTATATACTGACATACAAAGCCAGTAGTTTCCTTAACAAATGCGCATTTACTTACCACCACCACACACTACTACTATTTCTACTGCAGACACACAAGTAGTCTGAAACTGAAACTCACATCTATATTATATCGAAGGACGACGACGCAACTAAGGCTGTATAAACCAGAGGAGCCATTACAAGAGGAAAGGCAGTCTCACAGTTCACTTTGCTTGAATCCCTGTACACAGAGAAAAAATGAGCGGAAAAGTAGATGAGGTGATGTGCAGTAAGTGTAGTTCAGTAGCTTTGCTTCTGTGGCTGCTATAATAATAATCATTATCGTCGTCCGGGTTCTCATCATCATCATCATATCATCAGCATAGGGAAATGTCTCCCATATAAACACACACAGATATACATAAAGACACATTCAATGCGCGAGGACTGTTCAGAGTACGTAAACTCAATCCATTTATTTCCTATACATAATAACATCTATATAAGCATTTTCACTGTGTCAGTCTCTTTCAAAGAGCAGCCGTCGAGTGTCTTCTTTGAGTGTAGACGAGCCAAACGTCTTCGAACACGTTTTCACGTGTATCTCCTCATCTGCCTGGACTGGATCTACGACTACTGGATCCTTTGTCATAGTACAAGCATAGAAAATATCACACGCAGAGTTTGTGGCAGTCGCGATAGGCTTATCCTTACTAAGCCAGGCGAGAAACTAAGTCTGTCTCAGAGAAAGGTACACGATGGCAGACTGTGTCATGTTTCAAGTCACAGCAGTAAACCATCAAAAAAAGACGACCGAGAGACAGACAATGATTCTCTTTATATGTTTCGCCGTGAGTCAGCTTCTCCGAGTCACAACTACTAACCTTCCCTCTCGATAGCTCAGTTCTCTCAAAACTAAACAAACTAAATACTTCTCGAAGGACCAGTCACTTTTAGCTTGTGACGATGTATTACTCTCAGTTCTTACAATCTGAGGTCGACAAGCTCACGCCAATCGCTCGTTCTTAACCAGTGATTGAGCCCCGCTCAGTCACTCTTCAGTGAGCGATTATGAAAAGCCGCTCAATCGCTCATGTACTTCTCAAACTACTCAATCGTTCAGCTCAATCAAATCGCATGTGCTACAGATATTAATACTGCGGCGCCATAAAAGTCAAAGTGCCGTTTATTGGTATTTCTTTATGAAGATCAAAGATGGAGTAAATATCGTGATCCTCATATTGAATTACATTTATACCTATCTACAATGTAGTGAAAGCCCAAATAGAGCATGCTGATATGTAATTAGTAATTACCCAGCACAGCTATGTACCTACAGCAAGTGAGCTGAGCTGATGATGAGCTTATCGCTCAATCGCTCACTCACTCAATCTTACTATTTGCAATCGCTCGCTCAATTTCATGAGTGATTGAGCTGAGCGAAAGTTCAAACTCATGAGTTCTCTGCTTACAATGTCCAACCAATTAAGTACTATGTTTCACAAAATGACCCTTACAACTTTTTAGTCCACTTTCTGTCTCACTTTTTACTGTGCTCAGATAAAAGTTGAACGATTATATTTTTGAGGAATTTTCTACATTATTTTCTACCCAGTCCAATCTTAGAAAATGAAGTCGATGATTTATTACTTGATTTTCTAACTTATTTTCTATTTTACTTTTTACCCCCAAGAGTCACAAAGTGATCAATCTTCTACCTAACTTTTTATTTCACTTTTATCAGTATTTTTACCGAGTCTAGGTAGAAAGTTTAACTTGTCTATTTTCTATCTATTTTTTACTATATTTTCTCATTTCACTTTTTAACCAATAAGTCCTAAAAGATGAGATGAAAAAATGAATATTTTTCTACTTTTACTAGCTTTTAACTTATTTTATAGAAAATCACTTATGGATGGGTGAGAATCAAGTAATACGGCAGAAAAGAAAGTATAAAATATACTATTACTTTTTCACTTTTACACTGAATTCAAATTTAACAAATATTTACAATAAATTTGGACAGAGTAGGTTCTTGCAGCTCCGAATCTAAAATTCTAACTAACTAAATTTACGAAGAGCACTCGTATTTATACCCTTCCCAAACACGGTCAATTTAATCGCCTACTTATTATTGGCTATAATAAATAAACCCCCCTACCATTGGCCATAATAAAAGTACACATGATTGGATAAAAATAAACAAAATCTAATATATACAAATACAATTCATCAAACTATACTAAATCAAATATTATGTGACGTTTGTCCCACGTTGACTCGCTTTCCTTGGGAGAGATATCCTTACGTCGCAACATTAAATATTACTCGAAAAAAACATCCCGGCCTTTCCCTTAGTCTGAAGTTCAAAAAGAATTTTTTACCATAAACCATCACCGATAATTTCAAAGCTTAGCTTTCAGCGTGGCTTTCGCAATAGATTGGACATACATCGTTAATGCAAATATTAATATATTTTGCAAAAATAGTAGGGCAGCTCCGTATATGAACAAAAAGGAGTTTTCTACTAATATTGCACGGGTAACAAAAAACCATAAATTAATGCTATAAAATATGGATTTGGCAAATGCCAGTGTATACTCTCTTTGTGTGTCAAAGTCACCGTTAGTCCTAGATGAGTCCTCATGAAGTCACATCTCATATTTTCTCAAAATTCTGCACACAATGCATGTTTCATCGCTAATTTTACGACATAATAATGTATATGAGATTACATCCTGTGTAATCTAGTCTAAAATTTGCAAGAATTACTTTAGGTTGGTAAAGAGGTATGACATTACCCATTCTACGTAATTTATGCAATGTGTATTATAATACTACATTCTAGCGGGGCTAGTATGACGATTTACAATGAAATTGTAATGATATTTATTACAAAGTTCAAAATCTGTACTAGTATAAAATAGTTAAAACTTTATAAACACGTACCAATGCATGAATGTAAGTTACTGTAAAAATAACAACATTTGTAAAATTATTTCGGCAAATAATATTGGTGTGCACACAGAAGGAAAGAAGACAAAAATGAACCCCTTTTCAGAAAGAGTCCAATTAGAAAATTAAAACAGACAAATTCTGTGTTAGTTTCCCACCGGTGATTTTCTGTGCAGAAAATTAGGCGTCTTAAAATCTCATAAATTTTTATTAGTCCTCGTTGACTATATTCATGGCTAGGCTGAACATGTTAGTGGTGTACGTGCAGTTTTCACTCTGCTTTCATTTACGTTTCCGTCGTGCATTAGCCATGTGCTGAATTTAATGTCACGTAGCACATCTGTAATAGTTGTACCACTTAGTGTACATTTATAATGCACACGCAAATTTACATGTGCATGTCCACATACTTGTACAGTCTAAACTTTAATGCACTTTATAAAGAAAACATTTATGGATTCCACTGTTTGCTTAATTTACAGTGAAAGGTAATCTCTTGCAGTTTCATTAAAAACACGTGTATTGACTGAGCAACACAGGCCACTGTGCACTACATACTTAATTTGCATAGCCAATATATGAGTGAAGACGTTAGCATTAAAATTCTAAGGAATCAACCTATTTGCTCTCTACACACACCAAGGGTATCAAATATCTCCTTACAGTATATATAATACATGATAATATATATATCTCTATATGCACATATAACACACGATCATTAGTGTAGGCGGCCACCCAAAGTATAAGTACTTTGAGAACATGTTATTATAAGTACTACTATCATTACATTACGATTGCACATACCCAGCGTATACTTAAAACACACAAAAGACTTGGAAATGAAGATGTTCAGAGTACATGCAGTGGGAGCAGTGTATTTGCGAGAATGGGATATTGACTGAAACGATGTGAAAGGTCATTTCAGTTAAGTTTGTAGCCCACGTACAGGTATAGCACATATGACAAGCGTAGAACTTACTTAAACAGGAGAATATTGATGTTTCTCCATGGAAAGACGTTGTGCCGCTACATTGTGGTAGTCTTATTAGTTTACGACGATGATAGATAGTAAAAAGTGAATTGGTTCTATACTGCCACATGAAAACACACTTAGAGAGGAAATTTCTCTGTGGCTGATTTCATTTCAAAAGCCTCGCGAGACACGACACGGCTGTAACGATAAGTTAAGCTAATTAATTTTATGTCATGCCACACTATTACTCCTCTATCAACAGCCACAACCAAATGCGACGTGGAACAACAGAAACATTATACTTATAAAATGTATAGGTGGGTGTAGGTGTATTGTGTGAAAAGGTAACCTTATATACAAATACTAGCAACTACTCACTAAGTGAATTATATTCGAGGAGAGAGAGAGGAGGGAGAGAGAATCACAAAACAAAGACTGGAGAGGACTACAAAGAAAAGGACGGGTGAAATCACACCTCGTCACCCACTCATACTTTCAAATAAATAATCAGTGTCCTATTTCTTCGGTTACGTCTGTCGTCCTCGGCGTCACCATGTATGCCATTATGTACATTCATTCATCTCCATTCTTGCATTGTTTCTCAACTTGCATTGTACTTCACGTGTATAAGTAAATACACGTTACCTATAGAAAACTTACATTAAATATCTCTCAATTGAATACAGTTTCCATTCAATTCATTTTCTCCCTCTCGCTCAAAAACATTTACTTTAAGCTCTAATAAAATCCATACATTGAACTTACCTACTCAAGTTGCACGTAAGCTACATTATTTACCGCTGCGTTGCAAAATTAATGGTATCAAAAGTACGTTTATTTACTTTTACATGTAATAAGCAGATTATAAGACACAAAAATTACTCGAAAAAAATTTGAGACAATAGGAACCATAATTTGTGAATTTAAAAATATTGTTTTATATAGTTGTAATTAATTTGCACAAATTAAAAACAAATGCTATAAAAACAGTATAAAAATTATACAGATAATGAAAGCATTAAAGTGACCATAGCTGCGTGATATTTTATGATGGCAATCATAGACTTGTATAAAGAAGGACAAAGTATCTATGTTCGTCGCACTTTTATACTTTGTGCATATAAAGTTACCGTTTGCTTGTTTACTTTTATTAGCACTTTGACATACATTCTGAAAACCCACAGCAAATATTATAAAGTGGGTTGATTTTCACATTTGACTTATGGGTTTTATGCCTTGCCATGGCTTTCTGTGTAAATAAATTATACGAGGAAAAACATGTTTAGGACAAAGTTGGAAAGTTGTGAGAGAGAACATGGCGATGTATGGAAAGAAAGAGAGTGAGAATACGAAGGCAATTCAACTCAACCTCTTGTGTCGCTCTTTCACTTGTGTGTGTATATAAATGTATGGATATGCACTGAATGTCTTTACATAGCTCTGTATCTTCTCCTACCATTACTACAGTAATACTACATGGGAACATATTCTCCTGTACTCCTTCAGTTATAGATACCTTTGCATATCCATTGTTAGTTTCACAGAAGTCGTACACAGAAAGAGAGAAAGGAAAACTAAAGACGACGATGTGCAAACGAATAGCAAACACGACTCTGCCACCACACCACATGACGACTACTTCTGATCTGAGTCGAGCTTCCCTTATTGCCACCGCCACTGCTGTATGTACGGAGTACCCGCTAGTGTCAAGTAGTAGTCTTTGGCACAACATTAAACATTAGTAATACTCCTAGTAGTGCTAGTAAGAAAGAAGTAGTGTGAATATGAAAGTGGTCGACGCAAAAGGGAAATTTAAGGCAGGTGGCATTAGTTCTGTAGGAGAGAGTCACTCAGACAGCTTTCTCTTTCACATAGTTCGAAAAACCAGAAAAGGAGCCTTTAAAAAACGGAGCCTATCCATCATTTTGCAGAAGTTGCCTTGACACATGGAAATAATAGGAGCAATTTTGATAGCGCTTTTTGATTTTTACTTGGCGACACTCACCTCAACTCTCTCTCTCTCTCTCCTTCATCCAAATGCACTATGCGGGTATAATTCATAGGAGGTACTTAGAAGTGTTTCCTGCCATTATAATATAGGAATATGCATATAGATAAGTCCATCTCTCTTCCTACTCCTACTACCAATCACAAAGTTGTTGCAGAAGTTACGCTTTAAGTAGTGCTACGTAGATATGCATTAGTTCAAGTATTACTACCTATATCATGAGTGTATACGCAAAGAACTGGTAAGTCCATATATCTTCTGCTAAACTAAGGAACGGGTTATTCTGGTTGTCTATACTCCACAAATACACATTATAGAGACAGAGGAGATTATTATAGACACAGTTTGGTGATAGTGAATGGGATGGACAGAAGGAGCTCAATGCACACTTCTTTGCGAAACTCAACATTTTACATCAGATTTTCTTCACATTATTTGATGTTGCATGGGACTTTATTTGAGTTTTTTTTCACTCGTTCACTTTCTTTCGCTCAACTACATAGACACTGCACTCTTTGTAGCATTACCCTTTTAGTCCACCAGCTGCAGCTGTACAACTTGCATTACATTTTCCATTGAATTCTCTGCCTGAAGTGTATGTATGGTTGAGTGGGGGAATCAATGAATATGAAGAAGAATTGTCCTTCCGTCGAATCTGTCTTCATTTCAGTTACATACAACTTTTTACACAAAGGTTACTTTTGACCGTCATTCTCTTTCTATAGCTTTCCCTTCATCGGATCCATCTTCCCCCTTCAGGTCACAATTTGCCAATAAATATTTTTAATTATTCCGCTTGAAAAAAATATTTAACTGCTGTTATTTTCAATGGAGCTACTGTATTTAACAACAGAAAATGATTTATATGAGTGTGTTTCTAACTGAAAGCATTTGACATAATTTACTTTTCGTAAAGAATTATTTTTTCTTTAATTATTCTGAAATTCCACGAATAATAAATAAGTCTAGTGTATGTAACGATTATCTGTAATTGTAATTATGTTAAATCGTAACTCCTAAATGCAGTTGTGGGTCAACTTTAGCGTCATGAACCGGACATAAATATATAACAGCCGTATATAAACACCTGTTAACATCCAAGGTAAAATCTGAGATGGTTAATACAATTATTACAATTTATTTCCCTTTCACACAGGTGCAAAATTATTGGAAAAAGAGGGAGTGTTTTAATATAAGAAGTTACACTACAGTTGGTTCGAGGAAGTTATGGTTGTATACAATGTGTTTGGAGTATCTCATTAAATGACTTACTTAAGTTTAAGTTAAGAAGGGGACGGGGAAAGAAAATGATAGAATTATATGATGCTCTGAGGCTTAAGTTGAATCTGGTATAATAATAATATTGAGAGATTTCGGTCGTTTTAGATTTGTATCAAAGATTCTGCTGCGAGATGAGTGCTTTGCCGTTAGTGTAATAAGAAACTGTTGGGTGGTGGAGGAATGGCGGTGGTGGCGGTGGTCGTGGCTTGGCTGGAAGGTTTTTTGATTAAGATTAGTCCTGGAGTAAGAGGTAGGTAACTTATGTGATTAGAGCTGTGGCCTTTACTCCTTGCATTCATGTTAGCGTAACGTGAGTGAGTGAGTACATTTAATGTATTCTGTGTGTAATGAAAGGGAATGCTCCTCTATTGCTCTGCATTCGTTCCACTGCTTCTCCCAAAAAGCATAAGAAGAAAAGAGACGGACTATGAGAGGAATCTTTGGCTTTAGAACCGATGTACATTACATAAAAACTGAATGTTTTTTCTATTTAGATTTGGATTCAAATGACATTCCATTAACGGCAAACCTTTCCCTGTCTCCCATCTGCCTTCCCGCGATTTGGCTCCGTTGTTGGTTTGCCACGGGGCCTTGGGTAATATTAGTAAGTGCATTGCATCTACTTTGAAAGAAACATAAAACTCGACTTAGGCTTTTACTTTTCCCCAATGCAATTGCTTGAGTTGTTTGCCACTTAACTTTCTTTACTATCGTCTTGACTTTTCTTCCGACCATATTCAATGGCACAAAACCAGAGCACAAGCTACGGTAACACTCTACATCGGAGTAGACTCTCAGAATGAAAGTACAACAATCTCCGTAAGCTCAAAGCCTTAATATATCTAGTAATACCCCAATAGAAGCAAAACTAAAGCAAACAATCCCTCTGAACTGCATTGGAACAATCAAATCAATCAATTGAAAAACTTTTATCTCCTGTTTCAACATCTGCTCCAAGGAAATCTTCAACAACACCTACCAATCCATTCGCATTCTCTTATCAATCTCGCTGTGTAAAAAACATAAACGCACTCAGCCAATACACGTGGATGGAGAGAGTCGAGGAGTTGCTCACGCACTTCCCTATTAAAAATTATTGTGCATATTCCCTACAGATATACCATTTCTCGTCTTATTCCACCATTTTTATAGAAGGATGACGATTCTACAAACAAGAGTAAATACGTAGATACTTTTCGAGAATTGTGCTTTCCTTCTTTACACATGTACATTCACTGAAAAAATTTACGACTTCATTTTCAACATTAAGCAGTCGGAAGTAAAAGTAAATAATTCAGGGAAAACTACCACGTCAACAGATTTCATTTTAATTTCATAAAACTTCCCAGTTGTGTGTGTGCAATTGACTCTTTATTCATGACATCACTTTCATGACGACACATTGATTCTTTTGAGGATCGCGAAAAGAAACTTTGAATCACAACGACGGAAATGGTTTCGCCTTTTTACTACTTGGATCTACATGTTTTGCTATATTGACAATATTTGTTTTTTCCAGTCATTTTATATATAGGTACATATATATATATATACAACCACAACAAAACTTTTTTCAATATCGTATTACCATATGGCACCATGACAAGGACAGAAAGTGCACAAGTCATGAATTTTGCCGAATCATCACATACACAACCAACGTTGTCACTAACAATACATCCCAAGCAAGCTGCGAGGTGAAAGTAAAAACTAAGTGAATGGCATTGCAAAGAAATTATTTATATTCGAGAGTATAGTATTTTTCTTTGGACATTTTTACCAGCCCATCTTGAAAAAATATACTGAGGAAAAATTGTATCTATTAATATAATAACAGAATACAGAAGTTGTTTTTACACTTGCGTTAAATTTTTAGAGGTGCTCAGATAGTCGCAGTAAGTATTTGGTGGTGAATGGCTGTGATATGCAACGCGACAGTTTCACTTTTCAGAAAACAGAATACCTGTCAGAAAAGTCGCACCCTAACCGAGAATATAAATAATCAGGTACTATTTCGACTTGTTAGTGAGTTCAAATGCAACTCTATATTTTTATACGCGCACAGCCTTTTCAAAAAAGAACTAGACACGTCTATCTGTCTCTGCAGGGATCTACGATATAAATATAATATTGCTACCCAAGTCTATAAGTCTTATGCAAACAAAATCATATTTTATTAGTAGTGTGGTATATTTTGTGAATTTAGAAAAGAGGATTGTACTCTTAAGGGAACACAAGTAGTAAGTCTGTTTTGTATTAGCAGTGCTGCGACAAAAACGCTATTACTTTACTTTTACCATTTTTGCTGAACCTGCTAGACGATGAAATGAAAATTGTGAAGGATGCTCTGGAGAAACAAAGCAGAGTGAGCCATGAACGGATTAGTGGTTGTATTAGATAGAATTCAAATATTAGTTCATGGTGAATATATCACAACTGTGTATAAAATGCATCTAGACCGCCATTTTTGTCGTAGTACAGATATAGTACATAGGCAATTTATATATGCAATTTGATAAACATACGCAATAGGTATAACTATATTATTATTTGCAAGGCTAGCAGTTTGCAGCAATATTATATAAAACCATGCTATCCCCGCAAGAGTGGCTTAAAATATTCTAATTAGAATTTTATTCGTAAGTGTTTGTATGTCTTCAATTTTCACATCTGAGAAGAAGAAGAATTTTGCATCTGAGATTAATAGATACATTCAGAAAATATAACCCCAAATTAAAAATAAGGAAGGTGCTAATTTCAGTCAAACTGTAGAAAAGAATAATTTTTTATTTCCTGAATAGAAAATGGAAACCTAAAAGTTTACAGGAAAATTTTGCCACGTAAATATGTATATTTCAGTGACAGTAAGTCTTTATTAGATTTTTGCAAACATTATCGATGAATATGTTTTCAAATGGAATGTAATATCAAGAGGAATTAAGAGCATAACCCAAATGTATAAAAATATATAATATAATATAATAAAGCTTGTTGGCGAAAAATTGGCAGTACAAGTACAATACCTGATTGTGCAAGCCTGGCAATAAGAAAATGAGACTGGAGAATAATTTATTGCAACGTAGAAGCTAGGTTAAGGTGTAGGTACTTATTTTCAGTTTACCCTTTCGTTTTTGCATTGTGTTGTGAAGGTGACTGGAAAAAGGGATAGATAAAGGAAGCTTATTATTATATGGAGATTGAAAATTGTATTTTTATATGTAGTACATATTTAGAGAGACAGAGATAAGATGAGGCTAAAAAGCCCCTCACAATCAGAGTCAGCTGAAGTGAACAAAAATAGAACAAGGACGTGATACGAGATTTAGCCAAATCGTCCAATCACTTTGGAAACAAACAAGGTTTTGATCCCCACTTGAGGATTTCTAGTAGTCTCTTTTGCCTTGTGTAAAAGTTAGGTTGTTATGTACATAATATATTATTACAAGCTTTATCTATACACGGAGACTCCGAAGAACAACAAACTTTCTTCCTACGCTCCTCCGGTATAAACGAAGCCACGGCAGATAAATACATATTGTTTACTTTATTTGGCAAGCGAAGCTGCCTACTACAGGATAAACCCGCCTATAAATAAAATAGGACGACTTGAAATAGTAAACCTGTGGAAAACAAATGAAGTGTGTGGAAAACAAAAATGATGATGAAGTCACTTTGTGTGTTGCTCAACCAGTCTCTTTCAAGCTTTAAACTCAACCAGAAGAGATGCAATATCCGTCTCACAATCTCTATTCTGATTTTAGCAGAGTCTCAACCCGATCCATTTTATTCAGACCAGTGGTTGCTCTTGACGATTCAACCGTATGAATCGTTTAACAAACGAACAAAGCTCTTTTGGAATAAATGATAAAGAAAAGAAGCTTAGTTTTTTATGCTAAGAAAATATTAAAGTCAGACTCAGCAGTACCAGAACTAGCAGTGTACTGCCTCAATCTCTTTCTGTGGTGTACAGTATAAACTGACCCAAATAAATAATAATAAATTACAAAATCCGTGTGGTGTTTATTAAGAATGGCAGAATGTTTCTATAAAAGATGCATTTAATCATCTTTCGTTCAA
The DNA here is from genome assembly GCA_019776165.1 of Pogonognathellus flavescens. Lineage (NCBI taxonomy): Eukaryota > Metazoa > Arthropoda > Collembola > Entomobryomorpha > Tomoceridae > Pogonognathellus > Pogonognathellus flavescens. The sequence continues at coordinate 18,592 of JABASD010000911.1, read as the reverse complement.
TTATCAGCAGGTATAGATCAATAATGAACATTTTGACGGATACTCATAAAGCCATGTTATGCAATGACGCACAGCGTTTTTGAGCACATTGAAACTGATCAATGCTTAATATTCAGTATTTAAACAATACACTAACTTTGTTTAACGTTACATTGCATGTAAGGAATGGCAAAATTAATACTCCTTCCTGTTAGATACAAACTGATTGAACTCTATGAATTAATGATTTTCTTTGACTAAGCTAAACAGTAAAACCTGGCAAAAATGCATTAGCCAATCATAGGTTGATAAATTAAACGTAGAATTGCATAAGACTAAGTAAGACTACGTAAGATGTAAAATTATTTCTTTACACATCATATGCATGCAGTGTAACTTTACCGTAGTAGATCCTCTGATGAAAAATTGATTAAACATTTATTTTTAGATTATTTTGCATGTCTATCAGGCAATCTATATTATGTTCATAATTTTGTATTCAGAGAAGACAGCAGCGTATCAAATTAATTTCTTATCATGTCACTGTATACTAAATGCAACATGATGAAAATTAATAATGTTCCTTTTCCTTTATTGTCAGATCATATCTTGTTTACATAAAGTTACATCATTGCATTTTACATAATTTAACATACTCTAATGAAAAATGTTTAAAAATAGACGAAATTGCAGATATGGACAATGAAGACAACGAAAAATAATAGAGAATTTGATAAAGCAACAGCAATGAATTTAAATTAAAGTAGAAAGATGACACAATGTATAAGTGCATTATGCCAATTATGATCATTTCCTGAGAAAAAGAAGATGACAGTACCTTTTTAGTATTCGTACAAGCAGAAGCAAAGCTCGCTAAGAATGTACATCTTTTATTTTTCACACACTACTTAGTGTTTCTATACATTTACATTTCCAGAAACTTTAAATACCATTCGAAAAGTATAGTGTCTAGTAAATCTACTAATACCATTTAGAGAATTAAGTACCTACTTAAAATAAATCGAGTCATATGTAGATGTGCTGAAGTAGACATTAGAAACAAAGGCAGACTCATTTGAGTTAAACAAACAGAGGGACGTGGTTGCTTCGACGAGTCTATTATTCTCTCTGTGTACTTAAAACTCACAAAGGAGCAGAAGAAATATCTTACCCAGCAAGAAATTATCGAGACATTTATTTTATTATGCTTACGCACGTAGTCATTAAGTATCTACCCATTTTATACGTTTCATAAATAAGTCTGTTCTAGCAAACGGAAAAATATCTTTCATTACGAACCTTTTACGAGTGACAATCGTTCCAACCACTTCAGAGGAAAATCGCAAAGTAGTGCTCTGTGAATTCATAACAAGCTGGAGTGCTTAGAAAATCCTACAATGCAGTGAGGTGTGCAGAGACGACAAGCTCCTTACCGTAAGTTGTATTTAAAATGAGATTTAATACCAACAAACTGCAACTCAAAGAACTACTTATGTAAATACCTGCTTATCAATCATTATTATTATCGCACAAGCCTTTTTGTCCACTGCATGCACATAAGACTAGTATACGCCACGGAATATTGTCAGGCTTTATAAGGATCAAAAACGAGGAAGTATTTATAGTCAAAGTGTGTTAACGGTACACTAGGTCTATCTTACACTGAATGTTTATAGGGCTATATTTTATTCCACCAAACTTACCTGGTCATTTCCCTATGTAACTCTATATTATACGTAACGTGGAAATATTTTTATAACTGCTAATTTCCACACACCGGTAATTACAATAATATTAGTAATTAATAACGTTAATATCAAGTATAGTACACTTCATTTCAATCATTTTGTGACTGATGCATAATATTTGTAATTTGCGGGGTTGTCAATTAACATTTTTAAAATTTCTGTGCACATTAAAAATGGATGCTTTTTTCTAAAGGAGCATATAGATCGAGCTCTCTATCCTATCAATGTGTTTTTACATTAATATAAGCTTATCGTGATTTTACTATGTATAATTTATTCAAAATATTCGACCACCTTAAATACATCTCAAATCTTATTATGTCCCATACGTACGTAGTACGTATAATATTCATATTGTTAAGTTTCTATCATACTCGTACGAACTATCTATTGCAGTAGCAGTCAGGAAAAATTTATGTGAGAATATGATACATGAATAGCCAAGAAAAATGTACGTAGGAAGATGATACTGAGGGGCCATCGCTTCTTGTCCAACGTTGTCCGTTACTTTTCCATTGTTCTCCAATTTGCAACGCAGGTGGTCTCTCCAATTTTCTATATGAGACCACCGGCGTAGAAATTGGAGAACAATGGGAAAGTAACGGACAACGTTGGACAAGAAGCGATGGCCCCACTATACATGAGAATTTCTAGTTAGCTTTGAAGAAAAACTCAGAAATGTTTTCTTTATGCAAATAAATTACGCTTGTTTGCTATTTACTTAATGAAATATTTACTGTGTGCAATAATGAGTAAGCAGAAAAATGTTTCTTACCTTTTCAACGATGTGGTTTGGGTTGATTCCCAATTCTGTGAAAATAATACAAAATATTATGTCAACAATAAAATATTGAAGAACTAAATAGGTGCAGTATCAGAAGAAATCAAGGTATGAATTGGAAAGCTACCCAATGAAAAATGAAACTCGCAATTACATTTATCAGGTAACTGATATGGTTTTATATTTTAATAAATTCTAAACTTGTACATGTAATTTTTGTAACTAAACTAGGGGTTTATGCACATTACTACGACAAAATTGAGTACCTAACTACATGTTCTAATGTTGCACACTTCTTTCTAAACACCATCTAATTCTTCCCATTATAACATTATACAATGTAAAATGTATTTCGTCTTCTAGTATTTACTCAAGAAATACTAAGCTATTGTTGGGATTATTTTAATAAAGCTAATTAATTATATATCAAGAGCTATATATCTTTATATGTGTCAATTTTCATTTTTGATTTAGTAGAAGAAGGCTTATAACATTATTTTTGTCGTAAATTTAGGTATCTATACTCCATAACAAAAAGGAATGAGTAACTGTGCTAGGTAATTTCGATGATCTACTTTAATTTGGACAACCGATAAGACATTTCGACTTGACTTGACATTCCCTCATTGAATTGTGCACAGACATGTCATTTCTTGCACTGGAAGTTCTTTGACTTGCATCTGCACGTTGACTTACATATATTTTACTCTCTGTACTATATATTTGCAATAAATAAAACCGAATGCACATGAATAGAAACAGAACACATATATATAGTAACACAGCAGCACAGCTCATTCAAGGTAAACTATATGGTGTGGTGGTTCTTAACAATTCTGTAGACCACTCTATATACATTATCTATTACCTATATGAAAAACCAGCATCTCTGTGTAAATGTACTTTTCTCAACCAGAAGATAAAGCGCATTAAAGACTACAACTAACATGAGCATCAAGAAAGAAAGTACATAATATCATACCTACATAATATATTACTAGTACTTCTTTCTATACGTCCCTATTTATACTACACACATAAAAAGAAAAGCTTTTTGTGTCTTTGATTCGTCGAATGTCACCCTACATTTATACAGATTACGAAGTAGCTACTACTACTATACAATGCAAGAAGAATCTACCATTGCGATATAAAATACAATGCGATAGAAGAATATACGCTACAAGACCAGTTCTGTAGCAGAATTTTGCACAGACGACTGTAGTACACAGTACAAAGCTGGAGACATTTCTGGAGAAGAAAGATAATAATATAAAGAGATAGTGGACGAAGAGAAGAAGAAGAGCGCGGCTGAAAGAGAATATAAAGTCTGTCGAGAGTGAGAGTTGAGATGTGTCGGATGATCGGAGATCGCAATCGGATTGAGCAGAGCATTCATTGACACATGCATCATTCATTCATCCATCTATTCAGCATGAGCATCACTCTCTCACTTAAACTTCCTACGCCTCGTTCTCGTCACACTCAACAAGATTCAACTCTTCCCTTGCTGTTTTCCGTATAGGAGGTCTATAGGCATTTTATTAGGCATTGCGAGCAGTGAGGATGAAGATGTACTATCTGATGTGTATAAAGATTTCTGTGTGCCTTTGGCTTTGCTTTGCTTTGACTTGCCTGAGTCTCTGTTATATCAATCGTGAAATTGGGGAACATGAGCAGACTTGAGTTGAGTTGGTGAGTCTCGTCTTCCATTCATTTCCATTCAGTAAATATTCAGAACGAATGGCGATGGATGGATGTGATTGTTGAAGTTGAGACGAGACGAGTGACATGACAAGAGCGAAACCTGTCAGCCCTTCAACCACCCGTTCGCAACTCCTCCTTTATGAACCTCATCATCACTTCACATTCTTTCAGTCCTAAAACTCTCCCGATTTTTTCTTTTATTCTTTTCTCCCCTATTTTATATCAATACATCGCCAGGCTGTTTGTAGTCATTTGCTTTTCCTTAACAGAATGCCGACGAGAAGAGTGCTCAATCAATTGCTACGTGCCTGCCCCCAGAATAATTTCAATCAAAATCAGTTCCTGTGCCTGTACTATCTCTATCATCAGTGCAAATATTAAGTAATAGTAATGAGAGAGATATTCAAGGTAAAAATGTATTGCATTCGTTTTTGTAACCGGAAAATAGCTCTTTTGCTGCAAAATGGTTAAGCAATAGGGGACTTGGGTAAAAATCAATCTTAAACCGAATTTCAGAATAAAAAAATAAAGAATTTTTGATGTTGGTTTTATTAATTAAAGAAGCTTACAGTTCGCACTTACTATATTATGTATTATCTGTAATTCATGGCAAGCTATTCAGATTTTGAAATCCAATATATTTCCACATCTTATAGTATATCTCTTTCATTGTTGCATTACTTTTAATAGGTTATACGGTGCATAGTATGTATCTGTAAATAAATGCACTGCAAGAGAACAGCCATGCACAAAGAAATCTGAATGCCCAACATGGAGGCCACTTACCATTACAAATACGTATCATATGAAACTGGAGCTTTTGTACTAGTCGGGAATTAAAATGTGTATGAAGACATGCGTGAAGGTTTTCAGTTTTCTATCAGGAAATGTATTGCGCATTTAATGTCACAACAGAGAAAATGCAATAAGTGAAATTCTTCCCGAATATATTACCAGCAGATAATATTTCCTCATATTAGGTATGTATAATATATTATTAGTATACACAGACAACAGAGAGTGAGACCAATACTAAAGCCGACAACATTCCTTATATTGGTTCTTCTATTTCCTTTCCAGTCTCATATTTTCCCGACATAAAATGATCCTATGATCACTTTCTCTACATTCGATGCATGCGTGTGAAATCACAAAGAATCTTTTTTTCTCCACTACTATGAGCTGCACTGCACGTCGTGGAATGAACGGAATGATAATTAACAAAGACATTCCTTGAGTATAATACAACACTACTTCTTTACTCATGCCACTCCACTACTCCACTATTCTTCTATAACATTTAAATAATTGAAATACGATCAGAATCCGGGATTGAGATTTTTGACACGAAACCTTTTCCCGATGTATTGGAAAACCTTATAAAATACCAATGGAACAATTCTCAAATGCAATTCGGTCCTTACCATTTCTACGAAAATTATGCTGGTGGACAAACCTAGCGATCCTCTAATATAGTATACCGGGAAATTTTCTTGGCGTCTTGGGGAAAAATTTGGAAAATCTTAGACTTGAAATCTTATATTAGATAATTTGCTTGTTTTTAGGTGGTTTGCGCATTTTTGTCCTTTAAATCGAGAAATGTTTTGCATTCACCGAGAAATTCTTCACTAGAATATCGATAAGTATTGTTTTCCAGCAGCAATAAAATGAGAAAAAATAAAAGCGTTTGTAGTGGAAGTAGAAAATTTAAAATTCTAAATAAACGGAGAAAACATTTATTTAAATGAAAAAATAAACAGATTTTCTTCGGTTTGAGTTTAGAGTGAAAATAACTCCAAGGGCAGTAGCATTGACTTTGGTAATGGTAATGGAGATGAGAGAGGTGGGAATAAAGGGGGACCCAGACAAAGCTAAAAATGGAAATGAGATAATCAAGACCTTCAAGAAGAGGAAGTTCATCCTCGAATTCAGCATGAAATTCTTCGGAGGTGGTTCCGAATTGGTTGGTAGTTTCATACGGAGAACTAGAAGATTGAGATGATGACGACTGATGCTGATGAGACTGCTGCGATGAAGAATGGGGAACGAAGTAAGGATTGGTTACAGACGAAGAAGTTTCAGCTGAACCTACGGTCCTAAGATGAGGACGTTGAGATGTGTTTGGATTGAAGTAACTTGGCTGTCTTCCGTAGTCAAATGCCTCAAAAGGCCTACAATGGACAACAACAGTCAAAAGATTTCATTTCCAACTGTACTACAATATGGAGTATTTCATTAATTTAGAAAAAGCATACTGGGTGTCTGTGAAATCAAAAAATTGATAGTTTGAAGAACTAGAAAAGAATTAATGCTCTACAACTGTATGAAGTGATTTATTAGAAAATTTAATTATAAGTTTCTAAGTCCATGCAATATGTAAGTAACATGATAAAATAATGAAACGTAACAAGAAAACGAAAAAGTAAAAGTTGTGAAAATATTTTGCTTACTGTTCGTTTTCATCGAATGAAAACTCTTGGGCCCAGGTGTCGAAACCATCTTGTGATTTGTTTCTTAAAGACATTGTTACAACACCACGATGTGGGCTTTCTTTTCTTCACAAATCCTTAGGTAGATTACCTTAAAGTAAATGCGATTTTTTTAAATGATACGTTTGAATTAGTTTCAGTTTCTAGCAAATGTACGTATACTAGATCATAAAGCATACCTAATGTCAGCATTTTACCTGCATCACAATTTACTCAAAGAATATTTTAAACCGTTACAAAATACAGCACATTAACAATAAGTTAAACCTACCATAAATTGAGAATCTCGACAATGTACTTGTTTTGTTACATAATGTTATTCCCTACTTAATAATATTTACTTAATAATTTAATAATCATGCATAATATTTATTATCTCAAGTTATAATTGTTTCATTTTTTCACTGTGTTATGAAATATGCATGCATTCATTTGTAAGCACTTTCACGTAGGATTCCATGATGTACTTTTAATTAGTACCCGTATTACTTCAAACAAAACAAACATGTACGTAAGTACGTAGTATGCCTACATGTGATTTCAAGGCAATTAAATACATGCTTGGATGATATACTAATATGACGTACGTCATATATGTCTATATACACTCCAACGTTTTGATTGAATTAAATTTTAGAGTGTAAGAATAATTTCATTTATGTGAAAGTTATACTGCATTCACTTTGGGCTCTCAGGTTTCACTTCTAGTGCTACCGGCTACCATTAGAATTTATTTGATACATGAGAATCATATTGTGGAATATGTGGAAATGAGCATTTTAATATATCATTAATAATTTGTAAGTAAATGTTCAGGTTGGAGAATTCACCTGCAGAGAAAACTTAATTAACAAATAATGCTTTTCATAAGCCCAGCTTTCCATTGAATTCGTAACGACAAATGCATTAACAAAATATTCAGCCCGGCCCTCGCTACTAACTCTATAATCTTGTTAATGAGCAAGTATTATTTTTATTTTGCTTCTCTTAAATACTAGGTTTACATTATTTGATTTAACAAGGCAATACAAAGTTCTTCATAATTTATAAGAATGTTATCTGTATATTCCATGCATATTATTATTACACGTACATAGTCTTTGAATACACACGTTCCTTAGGAGCGAGCGTCATTGCATTATTGCAGTCAGTGCAGTAATAAATGCAGTTACTAAGGGTAAAAAACTGTAGCAGCATAGTAGCTATCTGTATAACCAAAGGAAAATGTAGAAAGGTTTTTCTTCGCTGCTAAAATGACACATAAAGACATAATTTCAAGTTTCATTGCAATGCAACGCTTCCCTCTTGAGATTTTCACGTTAGTTTTCGATCCATTTGTTTTTATTTTATTTCCATTCAACTTTTCCACTCCTGGATACACAATACATGAACTTATATTACATATTATACATGAGCGTGTAATATACGTCAGCATACCCCGGATGTGTATGCATTTGTACTTTTTTGTCTCTGCTCACAAGTGTGTTTTTGCACACTTTGTACACGATTTTCAAATATTTGAAGTTTAGTCTCAAATGTTTTTCGCTAGACACGTATTTTTAACTGGCTACACAAGTTCTCCTTTCTTGTTGATAAAAAATACAACGCATTCGTTCAGTTGTTCTACCTATTTTATCTATGGTGAAATTCCTTGGAATGACAAAACATGCAGTTATGAAAATTGCATTGTGTGAAATATAAATTGTATTTTGAGACATATTTTGAATTTTTACGACATAATTTGACGATTTTCCTTTTTATTTGTAGAACACATTTTTTACTTTAAGGACACATTTTTACCATTTTTCGGGACACTTTTGTGAACACATTTTGCCATTTCTTACGACATGTTTATCCGGGCTTTAAGACTTTTACTAAGGAATACAGTAAAACCTGAGAGTAGTTGTAGGCTGTAGGTGCACCCAGTTCTATAGCAGAGACTTTAGTACACCGAATTAAGATTACTACATCGTGTACGAAAACTTACCCTGCCCTGTACTGAAAGGATTCTGTTTGATCCATGAAAAGCAAAGTCATACAGAATCAAGTTATTTTGCTTATTTTTCGTACATCGCTGACTTCCTATAACCCTCATAGATATTCCAAGGATTGAGAATTTCGGAGTCCCTAACAAACAATCTACCTTTAGTAACCGGGTTGACTCTAGATACTTACTATGGACTTAGGACTTACTCCTCCACCCTTTTTGTCTACGTGCTCAATTACTTATTACAATTTGACTCAAAAGGAGATCTATACTTATGTCAAGAAAAGATTTACATGAAACTTTGCATATCATCTAGAGGTGATTTGTACACCACATGAAAAAATAGCTGTTAGTATAGCTTGTTTGATTTTTTAAAAATCTTCAACGTTTTGAAATGTGCTCAATTTTCACAAGAATGAACTTTTTATGGCTTTAATTTTTTTCTCAAAAACTAACGTCACAGCTGTATTCAACATGAAATTTTGAAGAAACTCATAAAATTTCATTATAAATCCGAAGTCTATTTTTCAACTTGTCGCCCATTTTTGATAATTTTTAACGTACTTCCTGTCCTATTGCATTGGATTGCTACTTAGGATCAAACATCAACATTCTCTAATTGTAATGAAATTATTTACATGAGGGTTTGTACAAAATTCGATGTTGAATACAGCTGTGATCGTGTGATCTGTGATGTTAGTTTTCCAGAAAAAATATTAAAGTCATAAAAAATTCATTGGTGTGAAAATCAGCTTTTTTAATAATCAAACAAGCTATACTAGCAGCAAATTTTCTGCTTGTGGTGTGCAAATCACCTAAAGACGATTTTGTGAAAAGTTTCATTAAAATCCGTTAGTGACACAAGTATAGTCTCCTTGTCAGTTCTCCTGGCCGCGGTTGGTAGGCCTTAGTCTTCAGGATTGGCATGGTATATTATGGTACATTGAACGGTACTAACGGTAGTGATGCATGATGGTAGTAATAGTAGGGTACTGTGTACAACATGGAGGAAATGGAAATGGAAAAGTCTGTTGCTGCTGGCTGAGTGTGTGTGTTGGAAGCCAACGCAACACGATGGAACACAGAGGGTCTGGATTAATCAACAAATTGAAAGGCAGTTACAGTTAGTTAGTCAGTCAGGCATTTCCCAAAGAATGTTTTACTTTATAAATGTCAAACAAGAGAAAAACCGAGAACTAATTTGGGTGAGCGCTGGGCAATTAAATTACAACGAAACTTTTACTCACAGTGAAACCACTAAAGAAAAACTCTTGTCTTCTTTCACGACGAATTCTCTCGTCGTATTTTTCAGTACTACTATAGCTCAGTAACTAATGTTACATTTAATGTTAGTAGGTAAATATTAACTAAGTCTCTCTTCACTTCTGAAAGTTGAAAAATCACTGATGAGTTGCTTGCAGTAACGTGAAGCTACTCGCAAATTCCTCTCTTGTCTTAGTAGTATGTATACCAGTATACCACACATGCCACATTTTAGTCAATATAGAAAGGGTTAAAAATAGAAAGAGCTTACAGGTAATATATAACATGTCACAAGTAAAATAGTACATACATGTATTTAGTAATAGGCACATAAAGTATGGAGAGGAAAAATTTATACATTTTGGAACTGTGAATAATTGCAGCAATTTACGGGAGAATACATCTACATGGAATTGCATTGTGTATAATTTACTGGTTCAAAACATTTTCAAGTTCAATCTAAAGCTATGCAGTAATAATGGAAAACGCAGCAACTCGTTTCCGTCCTAATTTTTTTGTCTGGAATTAATAAAATCCTTAAAGAACCAAGAAACAAAAATATGATAAAAGCGTCCAGTTAGTTCAAATAAGGACTGTTCATTGGATAAGTAAATAATATAAGTATGCAGATACGTTGAAATTTGCCGAGGTGCAAAGGTGTAATCTTTGTTGTTATGCTGCGATTTACACATAGACGATTCGTTGCTTGTACAGCTTATGGATGCAAAAATAATGGAAATACCATTGAATAAAGTCTAGTTTGTAGAGTTAGGCAAGGGAAAGGTGTCACTTCGCATAATCCAATATAATACAGAGAAAGAATCTTGGAATAATATACCAATGTTGGGGATTGTTTAGAATTAGAAACGGAGTCAATGAAGATGAGACTTGGAACAATTGCGCTGGTAAAACTTCAGAGTTAAAATGGATTTACTATTTACTATTTACAATATCGTAGCAATGATTCCACTGCATTTTTACTGTGCATTTTTGTCGCAGCTTTATCCTTCATGATGTAATAGAAATGCATACAAATAGGAATTTGCGGTAGTCTGCCTTAGGGTCTTAAGGCATAATGCTTAATCTGTACTGTAGTATATGAATGCGGGATTCCAAATCCCATGATCAGGATAAGTAGGAAATCAATATTAAAGAACTGTAAGTAAAAAACAGAATAGTTGAAGATTCTGCTCTTCATTCAATTCTTCCCAATTCCTAAATGCACTGTGTGAAAGCATTTCAATGTAATCTCTATGTTCACTTGATTTTATCATGGAATTTATATTTGACTTTGGAAGTATTGTAACTTATCTAACTCTAGGTATTCTACACTTATATACATACATTTGAAGTTTAATACTCATCGACAATTTATTTCTTTCAATGCTACGATTAACATATCGTTCAGCTAATTAACATTTCTAAACATTTTAGGCATAAAATGAACAGCAGATTTTGTCATGTAAGTTCCTACTTGTGACAATTTTAAAATACAGATTTCAAATTAGCATTTAAATGTGTTCATTAATTTTTTTAATTCATGGAAGTAGGAAAGTAGGAATGGTCTGTAATATTACTATATTATTATTATTATTATGTCAATTCATAGCCGCTTTCTTTTCTTTTGTCCATTTTAGATAATTACCTGCAATAAAAAGTCACTGTTCACTGTAATAATTACGAAATGAGACTATTTCTTTTGGATTAGAATAATACGTTATATAAGGTTCATCACTGTTAGTCTATATGTCTCTTTACCGATGATGATTAATTCTAGCATTAAATGTCCAGCATAGTAGTAATTTATTAGAGTTTAGGTTTCAATATCGTAATACATTTACATGCATTTTTGCAACTGTTAGAAATTATTTGTAATTTTACTCTGACAAATACAGATAGGATATAAAATGGACATAACTATTAATGCGGAAGGATTTCGTAATAAAAGGTATTATGCATGTGAGATTAAGTGAAAATGATAATGATGTTTGCACTCAACTCACTTGAAATTACAAATCGTTTCCATGAGAATTCTTACCACAGCTTGTTGGTGTTGCCTTCTTCGTGAAATAACTATTAACTTGTAATGAGCAATAATAGGTACTCAAAATAGAGAAACAAATGGACAATTTTTAATGTCGACGTAATACGCAGGCAGCACGTATAGTATAATTACCAATAAGCCTAAAATACGTTGATTTGCAAAAGCATATTTTTTATCTAAGGAGTAGTCAATAGCATGGTCGAACCAAAATATAACACTGCAAAGGCACCTTGTACTGTCTCAATAAAATTTTATAATTGTTCTTGTAAATTATAATGCAGCTGTAACACAAAATGTCTATTTAATTGTGAGAAATGGGAATGGGATGATGTTATTATACGTAAAAATGTCTTCTCACGTGGATGTTATACTCCAATTATTGTAATAAATATTATTTGGTTGCTGTTTATAATTCCTCTGTTCTCTAATTATAACTGAACGAACTTACTAGTAATAAACAATAGTACCTAAGTATAATTAACTGTTATTAATTTTAAGCAGGAGAGTATGTTTTGCTTAATTTGCGAATTCACATGTTCGTAGCACATAATGTAAGATTTGACAACGTGATGTTGAATCGAAAGTTGGCCAAGAGCCTATTTGTTCTTAGAATAGCTTGCGAATTTTTCTTATCTGTCTGTTTCTTTTCATGTAAAAAGTAGAGCCAATTCACCTATATACCATATCACACATACTCTCCTCCAATTGATGACAATTATACATAGATACTTATGACACTTAATATTCAATATAATTACAATAATAGACAAAAATAATTATAGTTATGGACTTTTCTGTGAGTTAATGAGTATTTCCTGTTCATGTTCGCCAGACTAATCCTTTGTAGGTAATCCTACCGTCCTAGGCAATTAAATCCAATTAATACCAATAATATAATATTTTAATATTAAATAGCTAAAACAAGTAACTAATAAATCTATAATCATTTAATCAAAGTACTAAATTAACTAAATGATGTCCATGTACTAATGTCCACTAAACGATAAAAAACCATATACAAACGAATATGCGTTTTTATTACAACATTCAACATTGCATGTAGATAAAATATACTTTGGATTTCGATAAGTTAAATAAATTAAATACATACATCACGGAGAAACTTTAAATTCACATTTAGTTTCAAAGGTAGGCGAGTTAGTGTTTTCATAGCCAACGGGAGGTTCCATCAAATTCACTTGTTTTTAGTTGTAAAAGTAGTTTAATTTTGTATCGGGTTGGAGGAACATCAATTGTAATTTCATTTATCTTTGGTTTCAACAGTAGGCGAAGTTTTCGTTGCCAGCTGGAGCAACAATTTGTCCGGATCTTCGTTTTCTTTGTAGTAGCGTCGTTTTAGGGTTCGGTACTTTTTGAGTGAATATAAAGCCTTGAGTTCATTAACAATGTAATCACCATGTTTCAGCAGTTTTTCTATTTCCTGTGGGTCCTTCATATCTCGATTCTTCATGAAAACTTTGTGACATCTTTCTCGGAAAAAATCGTAGCCGGCAGGATATTCTCGACCCATGTGCAACAACTAAAAGTGAAAAGTAAAATAATTACATATAATATAGGTACTTGCTTATAACTTACATAAAATAAATATTTCCCATTTAAAATTTCAGATTTAGAATTTAGATCGACGCAAAAAAAACAAGTGATCATAGTTGAATAACACATAGTCTTAAATTGTAAGTACAAAGTCGACAAGCAACAAAAACCCGGATTTCTTTATTACATTATTAGTTGTCGTGGAGTAAACTATGAATAAATGAAACTTACTGTTTTGTACAAATTGACAACTCTAGCTCGACTCATCGTAATAAGTAGGTTATTTAAGTTGTCAAATATAGACAACTCCAATTTAATACAAATTATTTACAACCCATTAACTTTCAACTTTATTTACCCAGGAACTCATTCACAAGAGATTTTAACGTAGCGCGTTGTCGTCCGATCCAGGATTTAGTTCCGCGGGAGATGAGATTATTCTGTCTCACGCAATCTTAGAGGGAGTTCTCAGGAAAGCTAAAGGTACTTTTCTTGTTCGTATCATCGTATCATAATTAATGCGTCTTTCAGGATGTCAATCTTGATTTTTTACTTGTACGTGTTCAATGTTGCGTGAGCGCTTATGATTTTCCAAGTCATATTATAGTCATTTTTATGTCAAGAATTTTCTCCATCAGGAAGAAATTAAAAATGATTACAAAAAATAAAACTACCTACATACATGCTTGACTAAAAATATGAGATCATTTCAGTATTCAACACACTTTCAATTAGATAGAATATAGACAGGATTATTTTATTATGTATGTATTCAATATGAATTGTTTGACTTTTTGAGAATTCAATTAATTTTGATTAACAATTATATAACAACATTTGGAACTATTTTGTGCAAAACTATTGTTCAGGAAATAATTCTAACTTCTTGCGTCCTGTCACGCTAGGAAGACTGTGGACTAGCGATGTAAGCACGATCACCTGAAGCACCAAAATGTAATGAGCAAAATTACTTACATTTCTTCAAATACAATTCAGGAATCAAAATAATTTCAAACAATACAAAATCAAAAGTTCAAAACTAACTCTTAATAGCATCAAGCTGAGTACATGAATCGTCAGATGAGTCGTTTTCATCAGGAATTGACTTGGGAGAACGACGTTCTCTGAGGTTTGACGGTGAAGGAGTGGCGTCTTCAAGGTTTAAATCGAGTGAAGGATTAATTTCAAATTGAACCATTCTTTTGTACGTTGACCTTCTTTCTTTCCTTGGACTACTCAAGATTCCTACTCTTGGCTTTTCTTCTCTTTGTGCTTTACTTTCCAGAAGATCTTCTCGAGACTTTAGGTGGTGTTCCTTAAGGAGGCGATGATGTTTCGACAGACAGTTCGCCAATTTAGCGAGATACACAATTCCTATACACTAAACATCGTAAACTCTTCATAAGGAAAAATAAATGTAAATGACAGAGCGAATCTCTAATTTCCTAACATTAATGAATTTTAATAATTGGAATAAACTTTCGGATATTAAATACTAGAATCCTACTCCTACCTGAATGAAAACTGCGAGGGCAGCGAGTGCAGCTTGAGGCATCATGTAGTGGTGAATGTAATGAAGCATTGAAGCATGACAAGAACCTTCTTTACATTCAACCCAATACCAAGGGTGCAAAATATTTTCATTCACAATAAACTCCGCCTGGGTCAAAAGGTAGAATGCTGTAGCCATTGCCACCATATCTAAGATGATGACCAAGGAACTGAGAGCTATCGCCTGTGGAAAAAGACAGTAATGTTGTTGATACGATTTGTTATCTTAGAGAATGAATATTAATTTTCAAAATTATACTTAAGAATTCTTTGTTTTTTCAAATGTGTCAACTGACAAGATAGGCTGGCCATTTGAGTTTCCAGCATGCAGCAAATATGTCAAAACCTCCGATGATAATTTGGCTGATTCCAGTTGCCACCATCACATTGCAAAAAGTGCGAACCTTAACATGACAATCAATTAATCATTTCCTTCATTTCGTATATAATAAAGAAGTTTACGTGAGTAAGAATTTCATTTGCGTGATATCATTAATTAGTATATTTCAAGTTGGAAAATATTTCCCAAGCTGGACTTACAGCGCACATACATTTTTTATTGTAGTTTTTTCACCAAAAAAAATTAGACCTAATTTATTATTATCGTGTTACACGCTTTTACATCTTAATAATTAGCCATCAACAACTCCCACGCAGTTTTCATGCCACAATAACTGCGGTAGGTCTAGTTAGATAATAGTAAATATATAAATTTATTTTATTAATTTGACTTACCATGTAATCATAGTGTGGTTTGGTAATTCTCAACATGGGTCTAACTACCACCGCCAATCCGAAGATGCAGCCTCCTATCGCCTAAATATTTTAATTTGTGCAACATTTTTAGTGGGTAATAAAAGCATTGTCGTTGTTTAGAAATAAATACTGAAATCCGACAAATGTGTATGAAGTATAAAAGCACATAATATATCAATAGTAGAAATAGTTTAAAAATCGAAATAACTTTTTTCTTACAATGATGAAGATGTGTAGAACAGCAATCGTTATTTGTAGAGCATTGATACGGGATTTGAACTGAGTACTCATCCTATTCGTAAGAATTCTATCAGCTGTCCTGAGATTGTAAACCACAGTCACTGGTAAATTTCGCAGTGTCTTACATGACAAGAAAAAAGTCAGACGCCCCCAGTCTTCTTCAACGTATTGTGTAGCCGGTATGTTGTGAAAAGTGCAGACCGAGGGCCGATGGCAATTTAATCATAATCTAATCTATGTAATATTGTGAAAACGAAAATATTAGTAAAAATGAATGTCTCACTCTATTCAAGATATTTGTTGTTGGGTATATTGAGTGGAATGAGAGGCAGGAAAAGTCTATCTAGTCTAATATCTAATCTGTGTATTTTAGCATACACAGATTAGGAATATTATTAACCATTGAATGACTACCCATACTCAAACTTTAATTCCATAGGTTTGAGATGGTAGTCGTACATGTTCATAATAACAATGTTGAAGAGACAGTGAAAAATGCAGATTACTTCAAATAAACTTTCCAGTTTGAGAGGTAGTGTATACTTATTTATCTATACCATAGAAGGGTGGCTCGGTGTCCCCGTATATTATATATAGCACACACACTCATCTTATTTTCTTATTCTAAAAAAGATGAGTTTTGTAGTGCTTTAGAGTAGCTGTAGTAATAATATGGGGGAAAGTGAGGCAAGTAAACGATAATCATTCTAATTTTTTCCATAAAGAATCTAAATCAATAACAATTAACTCGGCACTAAACAAATGACGTATAGATAAATATGTTTTATTTCCGGATCCTCGATCCGAAGAAGGCAGCATGAGTTTTAAAATTTGAGCCATAGACATAATTTTATTATTATCCCGTTAATCTTGTATACTCTAAAGATAACATTATAATCATATCTGCTGCCGAGAAAGTCAGTTTCATAAGGTAAGACTGTAAGACCGATACACCAGGCACAGATATAACGAAATAGGTTTCCCCGCTATCTGTCTTAATCTGTGACGTACTTGCAATTAGAATACTACATGTTATATGATTATGATTAAGAGTATATAATAATGTCATATATATGTACTACATGCATTACAATTAGACACTATAGACAGTTGGAATTTATCTTGGAATCGTTTATTACGGCTGCTGTGTATGTTGGCATGTCGTGGAAGTTAGTTGAGGAACGGCATACAAGGACAAGTCCGCCTTCAAAAAAGCTTGGCTTTCTTTGATTGGTTTTAAAACAATTATATTGGTTCTGTACGGAAAGACTCTTGAGCCCATGCAAACTTCCACATCGTCACGTCAATCGTCTCAATCTTTATTCAGACTTCACAGAGAAATGCATGCAAGATAAGTTTCCTTCTCACCAATTTTTAGTATGTAGGTACTCACACACATATTGCCCTGCAGTCTCACCAATTTGGATTTCATCACTTTCTAAGTTTTCTTAAGGCTGGAGCAGAACAGCTCAGCTGAATAGTTTGAGGTGAACAATGGCTGGGGGTAGATTTTTATGCAAAACGCAATACAACAAACTCCAATCTCAAGGTATGTAAAACATTAAATTCCTTTACTTTGTAAAATGCTTGAGAAAGAAGGTTTTTCATTACCTTTGTGCATGAAATGGCCACTTTGGCATTTCCAATCAAATTAATGTAATAATACGGTCATTAATTACATAATATATTATCATGATGTATGTCATCACATAGTTGTTCAACCTAAAAAAGACGAGTTATCAAGTCTTATCACATATGCATTATGGTACGTGTTACATATGTACTGAGGGCAATGGTATGCACTAATACTTCCTAAATAAAGCATGGCATACAACAATAATAGAACTTCACATTCTGCATGGCTAATTATTATTAAAGGTAGGAAAGGCAAGCACGATAAACTTGAAAAGGCAGGCATCTAAGCCCTAAAAAACCACGAAATAGGCACGTAAATAGACACTAAAAAGTTATCTATAAAAATGATTAAATTAAGGTACCATAATATGTTTATCGAAGCTATAAAGAGTATTAACATGTTAAAAACATGCATTAAACCACAAAATACGGCCTAATACGGTGTATAACAATTACTAGAACTGTAAAATCAACGTATGCTAAATTTTTGCCACACATTTGGTTCCACGCTGTAGCACCTCGCTCAAGAAACGTCTGCCAGATGGTTTGACAATTTTTTTTACATTTCTTTTGCACTAAAAACCGAAAAAGTCAAAATAAGTCAATTTTTGCCTTTTTTCAAAATAGGTGTAAATAGGCACTAAAAACCTTATATATGTAGGCAAAATTAATAAATGTCATCAGGCATGGAAAATAAAAACCAACGATAAGAAAAAAAGGCACAATAGGAAACAAAATTATAAGCTTGTTAAATAGTATATGAAGTGGATAGATACTAGACTTGGGAACGGGTCGGGTTCGGGTCGGGTATACCCGAACCCGACCCGAAATTTACGGGTTCGGGCATGAATTTTTGTA
>JABASD010000910.1:0-53415 GCA_019776165.1 Pogonognathellus flavescens | reverse complement strand
ATTTGCTTGTTGGTTGCACGCATAAATGAACTACTCCCCCATCTGGGGAATTGCCCCGAATGGGGGTTACGGCGCCGTGCAGCGCACGGGCTTTTTATCTAGTTAGTTATACAAAGATAGTCGTTCAGATGTAAAATTGTTTGGGGAAAAAGTCCGACCCTTAACACCAACCACAATGGGAAGTATGTACTACAATATGAGCAAAATGCAATCGATAAATTTAAACGAATGGATCAATATTTGGCTTCACTTGAATTCTTAGATTTATCCAACATGTGGAAAAAATCGAGTAAAACATAAAAACTATAACATAAAACATCTTCGCTAATACGTGTCGGATGTCAGAAATTCAAAGCAATAGTGACAAGTAAACCTTCAAGCAGAATCGGCATAAATATCAGAGAACGTTACATATTGCAATACATCATTGAACGTTTATTTACATTTATTTTCTAGATCCTCGATTTGATATACACAGTGCTGTCTATATCTTATAGCGATGACACGATGACAGCCTTTAACTCTATCTATAGCATTGCTAAAAGCGATTCGTAACATGCAAATAAGGAAGACGAATGGCAATGTTCCAAAGACAATCTAAATAAAATCATGGCTCGGACGCGGAGATAAGGATAAGGTCACGTGGAAGAGAAAAGGTGATCTCATCTTCTCTGATTCATCTCACTGCAAATAAATAACCCATACCTACCAAAAATAAGTACTAAATGCTATCAAAAACAAAATGTGGTATTAAATGCTTAGGTATATTACATATAGATAGATATAGATATATTTGTATACATTAACTCTTCCAATACTTGCAGTCCATAAATGTGAAAAAAAGTTTTTGGAAATTACTCTCGATACTTACAGATAGAATGAATTGATTACAAAACTTCATTGTTAAATTGTTACTAAAATTTTCACATTACGTTAAGAAATAAATTTGCACTTCATGTGCGTACGTCTTTACACTTTGACATCAGTAAATCCGATCTGTGTAATATTTTTAAAGATTAAAAACGTTTATCATAAATCTCTCTGAATTAATCTCTTATAGATATGTAGTCATAAGTTGACTATTGTCAGCCGTAGAACAATAGAAAGTTTGACTAACAGCTGACCGGAGGATAGTTATGTGTAGAATACAAGTTGCATGCTAAACCCAAGGAAATATCCGCTGGGAATTTCTTGTGCAATATTCTATGCAATCGTTCTCTGGTGCCAAATACTATTTTCTACAGAATGATGTACACAGAATAGAAGAGTAAGTTAGAGTGTACAAGAAAACTACATTATATACAAGCATCGATCTCAATCTCAAGTATCAAAGAAATACATACACCACAAACTATCCCATACTCAAGCAAGTATATAAGCGCATGTCCAGTACTTCACATATTTCTATCTATTTCAAATTAATATAAGGATACTAAAATTTATACAGGTTAAAATGCTTACTTAAATACTTACCAATGTTTACCTTACCGCTAGTATCGATATAAGCATACAAGACACATTTTCTATATATACCCACTCTGGTTGCTTCAGAAAAATTTGAAGCACAAAAAAGTTTATGCAATACTTATACATTTTTCATATATATTTAGTTGTATACTACTACTAGAAAAGGATGGGCAATAGTAATTTTTTGACCCATGGTATGGGAGGGAATTCTTTTTCTGCTTGCAAAAAAGATGGGATGAAAACCTAGTATATACTTTGCGCATCTCTGTATACAGATGCATCACACTCAAAGCATTATTGAGGTAAGTGTGGGATATAACTTGCACAGCTTTACATTACTTAACTTGGATTTTGTTTTTACTCCTCCAGTCGAGTCTTTATCGGTGCAGAATTCCTCTGAGATAATTTCGGCACATTCATCCATCATACATTTTAACTCTGCATACTCTCTATCTCTAGCCGAGTACATAAATTGTATAGAAAACAAAACGAAAGTTGCGAGTACAGTAGTATATTATATTTTATACACATACCATCATCAGCGTCAGCAGTCAACTCTAACTATCAGTAAGCACACAAACATCCAAAATGCAACGTGTTTCCTGAAAAGTAGTACTTCCTTCCACTACCGCTGCTAATACTATCCAGTAGAATACCCACACGGAATTATAATGCATATTCCTTTCCGATCCATATCCCGTATATACAGAGACCGCATATATATCTGGGCTGTGGCAGTACAGTTTCGCGGAACTGCTTGCTAAATTCAACTATCAACTCCATTCAATTATAACGTATCCCATTTTATTACTGCTCTGTAGATGACTAATGTTTCATGCACCAGAGGAATCTGCATCATACACACTTGAACTTATTTGAATTATCGATTGTAGCACTTTCCTCGTAAAGGGTTCTTTGCCTTCAGGTTCCACTATTTAAATGTGATGTGTCTGTAAAAATAATGTCAAATACTACCTCACCTACCTACCAGTACCTACAAAGGAACATCCATTTTATTTTTGATAATCAATGTTTGTCCAAAATGTTTTTATATTTCAGGTAAAAACATGAAACTTTGCCTATAATTGTAAACCTTTGCATAATGAACAGCATGCATTCTAACATAATAACCTTCTAAAGTGAGAATTAGCTTAAAATTAAATAATAGTTTAGTAGTTTAATTAGGTATCTAAACTAAGTAAAGATTATTAAATTTTATCTTTTCCGTCAAATACGGTTTAAAATAACCTTGTAATGTTAGTAAGAAGTTACTAGATATACTTCTAATCTAAATACAGTGTATAGTAGTGATTCTAAATGAAAAACTTGCTGCTGAATACTATTATTGAATGTATTTTGCTAGTTTTGTGATTTTATGTGGATTCTTTTGTCAAATCATGGCATTAAATGAAAGTTGTGTTACGGTTAGATATTATTAGTATTGTAGAGTAGCTCAAAAAGGAGAATAATAACATTGTGAACAAAAGACAAGGGGAAGTACCATAGACTGTTAGAAGGATGACATAAGACGACATAGTAACGAGCTTGAAAGCTCATGAGTAAATAAAACAAGACGGATTGTAAATTAACATTAATATATAGAAGAGTCTTGCAGTTGGTTGTGTTACAGACAAGTAGAAAGCTTTTATAAGGGAATTGTAAACACAGTAGACTAGTCGTCAACTACAGTAAAATTGTTTGGTCTCTCAAAGAAAGAAAAACAAAGATTTGAACAATAGCCAAAAATCCCTGCATCAAACCAAAGAGACGAGGAGCGAGCTGAAGAGAGAGAGAGAGAAAGAGAAGAGAGACACAGGAAACTGTTGAGTTAAGACGGAAAGAGATGGGAAAAGTAGATCCTGTAATATTGCAATGTGATGTTGTTATGTAGGGAAGACCTAGTAGTAGAGTATAGAAATACGTAGGTGGTGGATGTGAGCGGATTGGCCACGTTCCCTTAGAAAATCTATGTGTGTAGGTATACACGTACATCTAGTGTACTCATATACTATAACAATGCATCACGGCCCATCATATTTACAGCCTGTACTGTTAGTAAAGTAAATCTATAGGATAAGTATAAACTTGGATCTATTTCCCCATCTTTGTGACTTTCTCATTCGTTCAAGTCAGAGAGACAGTTAAGAAAACAGTATGCCCTGCCAAACCAAGGAAGCCATTGCAAATCAACCCAACGTTGTAAGCTAAGCACCATTACGAACAAAGTCTTCTTGTACTACAGTACTTCTTTCTACTAGCCTTATATAACTGCTCCTCCTCTAACTCTAACAAGCTACTCTAACTTTCAGTCTCAAATCAAAACCGAAAAACTTTTCTGCCGAATGTCCCGATTGCCCTGCTTCTCATGACAAGAAACAAGCATCATTTTGCTTTGAATTGATTCACAGTCACTACAGAAAGAGCATAGGAAGAAACTGGTAAAAAAACACAGTGTGTGCAGTATTTACAAACCTAAGCAATAAGTAAAGAGATCCAAGACGTACATACATCATACATGAGTAGCTTAGCAGTACGTGTGTTTTTCCTTGAATTTTTTGTTGTTTCTTAATAGCCTTGAGGTCTGTTCAAAAAACTAACACAAAGACTAACTAACAAACATTGGAAAGACATCAGTCCCTTGATGATGGCAAGAGAGAAACTCAAACAGCAAGTATTTTAGTATTCAGCTATATGAGTAGTTCCAGCAGAGTTATAAAATATCATCACTATGTACTACCACTTACAATCAGTCCAACACAGTTGTATATAATAATAATAATAACATCCAGGGGATAGCAGAGAGGTTATTAATAATTGCGAAATGTTGCTCATCTCAAGTCGACTGGTAGTAGGAGTCACTCTGAGTTTTGTCTGGAAAGAACAACAATGTTATAATATAACACAGAAGTACTAGACAGGAAAACCTGACTCCTTTCAATCCCAATTGCTGCAGTTTTAAGACCATACTGCACGATATAATGGAAAAAGTGAGTTCCCTAAGCACTCATGCCTCATGCAGAGAGTATATCTGAAGAAAGTACTGAAATAGAAGCAACTTTTTTATGGCATGTTATGAAGTAAGACACAATGGCAATCATCACAGTATTTTTCTAACGATGTACCTAGAAATTCCTCAAGATTGAAACTATTCTTCCTTTTGAAATGATGAGTCAAGTGTATGTACAACTATAACATACAATATAACTACACACATATTACAAGAATTTCAGTAAAACACGTCTGATACCTCCACATACGTGTTTGTGTGTAAAAGTGGAGTATAATTTGCTGTATTGTATATACCTACCTACTTCAGTAGTGTGAGTGTAACAGCAAGGCATTTTACTACTATGAAACGTATTCTATGTCTGTCTGTACTTCAGGACACGACTCACAGGCAGACACTTGTCAAAATAAAATGAAGAAATATCTGAAGAAGGGAAGCAGGAGTTAGTTGTAGGGATGGAGAGCAATGTTATAGTTTTTGTCAAAGTTTACTACTACATTTCCACTGCAATACAAGATTTCTCTACAGACTGCCAAGTCATAGCTTACCACAGCATCAGTCGTACTCGTACGGATGCACTGTGCAGCAAAGAATTTCTAGGTGAGTCGATGTTAGTGGAAGCCATGTCATTCTTATAAGTTGCCGTCGCCGTGATATGCCACTGCCATTCATGCCCATAAATCTGCTCGCGGTTATTCCGCAACAGAAAGGAAGTCGAGCAAAAGAAAAACGAAAGAGCACAAGAAATCAAAGAGCAACTCAAAAGAAGAAAGGAAACGAGACAATTCTATAGCAGTAGTGCTTCTACCTTAGAACAGCGAAGAAGTATACACAGATCTTCATAATAATATGAACAAAGATGATGAGAACTACAATATAACAGTCAATAGTTATATATCAAAAAGAACATGGGTGGATATCTACACCTAGTTGTCCAGAATTTCTTGAAATCTCCTTTTCGAACATATATTATTAGATTTGGTATTTCGGTATGGTCACGGGGATGCGAGGTAATAACACTCCTTGCGATCATTCAACCTTCTCTAAAATACAAGTCGATCAATAGAATTCGTAGAAAACTGAGCATGAAATCTCATTACATTTTTTAGGTTTCATCTGGCGATGTCCTCAAAAGCTCTTTTTGTCCATTAGTAATATTATTACAGTTTTTCGTTTGAACTCTCTACTTAATGATTTTTCGGGGAAGAAAATGAAACAAAGTTTCTGTGTATATTCTTCTTTCTTCCAAAGCAATTTCATCTAGTATTAAGAAAGCTAATTAAGATCTTACAGCTGACTAGATCCTTTTTAGCCATACAAAGGCTAATTAATTTTTAGGATTTTTTCCTTCTCTCCCCTTAGCCAAGCTTTATCTGTGAATCCTGTAAGTATTACTAGGATCTAAGTACCTAGTACTACCAACTACCTCTAGACATTAAATTACACGGAGGTTGTGTTTCACTTCTATATAAATTAGCTTTCCAGCTCCAAATACAGGATATTTCTGCTCCATTGACTTTAATGCAATTTAAAGGATCGGTCTGTGAGATACTCCGGTCGGTAGTAGTACAACTTAGGAAAAGTTTGCAGTACAGAAAGGACAAATGTAGTAAGTTACATGTGGGTATTCAACCGGACATTCAAAGATTAAGGCGAAAATCAAATCAGCAAGAAGCCATTGATTTTCCAACGGGAACTATTACTGTATCACGATAATACATACAATGGTTGTTGCACACAAGATGTATCAGTCCATGTACCATGCCATTCCACCGTACCTATTTCTGAGTCTGCATTTAAACATACCTAATAGGTGTACGTCTAATATACAATTATAGGTATATATATGTGTTATCTGTATCTCTCTGACTGTTAATACAAAATAATCATCAAGACCTTAGTGGAAGAGGAAACGCGAGAAACAGGAAGACTACCCTTGTGTAAGTAACGTAGTAACAAAGTCGCCAATAAAGTGCAATGTCCAAAAGGATCACCGAAAGCTTAAGAAAGAAAAAGAAGCTGACGCTGAGACAGATACAAATAGACCGGAGTAAGCAAAAGGAAAGAGAGGAAGATGCGAAAGAGGACAACGGGTTAAGGAAGTAGTCCTGTTGTGCTTTTCGTGTTTCCTATCTCATTTCATGTTGGTAGAGTCACCGGAAAGGCAAAACCTTGTTTCCACTAAGTAAGACAATGTGAATTCGATGCGATAAGGCTCTTTGTCTTTGACTTGATTGCAGCAGCAGTGGTATGGTATAGCTAGGCCAATACTATACATACTACACTACCTATATAACACACTCGACTCTTATTATTATTCGCTCCCGCTCAAACTTTCACTCGTCCGACTACAGTGCATAAAGAAGTTGTGTTGCAGTAAGTACTTATATGTATTAGTGATGCAGAATGCAGAAAGTCTTTAATAATAGTCAGCAAAGATCCGGCTTAGGTCATCGCAGTTTTGTTTTAACAGCTATCTTTGTTATTATATAGTAGATATATGAATTCCAAGTATAATATATTATGTAAAGTTCATTTATCGTAATTAACCCTGTTTGCGGACGTATATTAAAACTATTTGGTAAGCATAACGATGTACTTTCTACTACCAACAGGCATTTATTCCACTTGACTGAAACACTACTCTGTTCTAGTCTTATTAGCGGACGGATGTGGGATATAGTTGTAGTTTCTGTAGTATGCTACAAATGCATAGAATTCCTTACTAAAACCGAATCTTCCAACTTTGCTGTTTTAATGCAACTATCGAATGTGTTTCACAACTTTTAGATCGCCTCTTATAGATATAAAAGTAATGATAATGCTATTATTTTCATACGCAATAAAATAATAATAGTAACAAAGTTATATATTATTATGGGTTGCTGCTGCGGTGGTTTTATACGTGGAAAACTAAAGGTAAGTATATGCATAGAGTGGTATATGGATATAGAAATAGTTTACACTGCACGACTACTTATTCGGGACACAGATTGTGAATTACTACAAGAAATTCTAAAAAGACACGAATAGCGTGCACAAGTTGTCTTATTGTTAATAGAAAGCAATGGCACAAGCATTTCCTCTGTATTTCCCTTGATTGTTGAAGCAAACAAAAACTTTCTCTTGTTTTATCTTTTCATGCACGTTGACGTCATTTGTGTAATGTAAGAGTTGAGTTTGCCAGTCACTAGTCACTATTGCTACTATTCAAGGCAACTATGCTACTTCCTTTACACTTCCCATTAATGTCAATGAAAAAAGGTAACCTAAATTTATTCCACGAAGTCATACAGTATTACGATCACAATCCGGGTTTCACAATTCCCACATAAGGTAATTAGGAAGTTGAATCAGACAGTGATATGTACAAACAATATAAAATTAATCTACACGCGAATAGGTATTGGTAACTGAGTAACTTTGTTGAAAGTGAACACACACAAAAGTTAAAATATTTTTACTTTAGGCGTTGGTTTCATTACTTAATGCTTTCTTTTCATTAATATTTACATAACATCTTTTGTGCACTACTTACAATTAGTGTAATCTTCATGTAGCACATATACTATAATATTTCATTTTCACGAATTCCAGAATTTAGAGTTTCAACCGCTGTGGATAATTTCTTCAATATTTAAACAATTTTTATTATTGCATACATTTGTAGGTATAAATTCAATCTGTAAGGCTTAAAATGCAAATCAAGTGAAAGTAATTTATTGAATCGGCTGAATTTCATTTTTTCCATTGCAGTTATTATGCTTAGGTACTCTTACTTTTTTAACTGTCTTAACTCTCTTCCCATCCAATCTCCTACTCATTTAAATTCTTCATACACAAACGATAAAAGACCCTACAATAAAGTGATTTGCTGCAGGAATATCATGAATGTGATGGTCATTGTAAAACGGCCAGTGTCATTTCATTGCTAAAAACATACAAATAATTAAACCATATTTTTTAACTCGAGATCCAACTACCCATAAATTTTTCATAAATCAGTGCGTAATGATATACAGGAACCAGTTACATTTAACTGTGTAATTTACCAATTAACTTTCATGAGAGTCAAAATCATAAAAATCTTAGAAGATGGTTCACTATAAAAAATTGTAAGTCATATTGAAAAATGTGGCTAAAAAAATAGTACATGTAGTAGTCAGTATGTAGCTGGCATTTCTAAGCTTTTTGCTTATGCTTGTCTTACATACATAGTTACGAAAATCCAAATTATCCATATTCCTCCATTGCGCAGTGTACTCGTTTCTTTATTGCGTATTTATTACAGTAATAAGTAAGATTAGTCGTTTGGTAGGTTCTTAATGTTTAGGTTATTTTGCTAGTAAGTCGTTTTCTCCATGTAAAGTGAAAGTCAAAGGGAAAGTAATTGAATCTACAAATAGCATTTCTGGAAGCTCCAGCAAGCAAAATGCATTTACTGATGTTACTTTGTACACGGTAATTTAAACAGGAATTCCACAAATGTTAACTACATGTAGGCTGCTGCATTACGCTTTCACAGCTACTAACTACAACGAAGGAACGCGGACGAGATGAAACGATACAGAAACACAGAGAACACAGCAGAAATTATTATGAAGATGAAATGAGAGCACTAGCTCATCCATTCAAATTCTGCGTCTCGCATCTGTAATAACTTCATAACTTTGGCTGTCGGTTGTCTCGCTCTCCCTCATTTATTTTATGTTATTTTGTATTATCTCTCATCCCCATTCTTCTTGTCACAAACTCCTGTTCTGTGTACTTTGTTCATCCAGCAACATTTCAAGATGAAAATGAGAACTTTACATGAATTTTGCTCATCGTCTCACTTTTATTGTGTTATCTGTGCTCTTCCCTTTCTTTCTATAATATACATTACTTATATAACGACGTTACTTAAGCACCTTTCTCTTCCTCCTATGATTTACCACAACATAATAAAGACCAAATGCACACAGGAGTTCGACATCACTTCACTTTCAGTGTTACTGCACATACCAGGCGTATAATAGTTGTTGCTCCATTCAAATGAAAGGCAGTATACGAAAGAAACAAGACGCCTTACACACAAAACACACTTAATGTTAACGATCACAGTTAATAATGCCATGTAGATCATTATTATACTATGTATAGATCTAAGCATAACTATACTAAATAAAATACACTGTGAGCATAATAAAGTATGATAATATTATACATTACCTACATGTAATCTAAAAACACATTTTTGTGAACGACACCACTTACCGGTATCTTACCCGGATGCTACTCACATCAAAGATTGGATGTTATATCTCCGACTACAAATATAATGCTTTTAAATGTATTATCTACTATAATATATTCTTGACAATGTTAATAAACCGGTCTAACACGGATGCAAATAAGCATCTTAATCTCTTAATCTTAATTTCGTAATAATTTAAAATAGAGATTAATTTATATTACATACAAGTTAACATTACACGCATGTAGGATAAAATCTTTGATGTGAGTTGTATCCTGGAGAGGTACTGGTATTGAATTTATATGTTGTTATTTATTAAATAGCGTAAGCAGCTTTATAAGAAGCATATCTATGTCTGTCGGTCCGTCTGTGACCGCTATAACCCACGAACGGATTAACACAATTCGTTCAAACTTCTGAACTTCTCATACGTGATGTCTGGATCACAAATGGTATTTGTAAATGGGATCAATAGGTGACACTAAATATTTAGAAGCATAATCTAATTTATAGGAACGTTTTGCTATTCTGCCTGTTTACATGTCACTCAGCAATGTCTTCAGAACGAACGAACTAAATTTATTAAAACTTTGTCAACTAAATTGACAACAAAAATTGAAAACTAAATTGACAACAAAAATTGAAAACTAAATTGACAACAAAAATTGAAAACTAAATTGACAACAAAATTAAACAACTAACAAGCTATATTCTTCCGCTGCTTTATTGCATCCCTTTACCAATGACTTTTAGAATTTAACTGCCTAGCAGTCTTTCGTATACTGCGTCATCGTCGTTTCTCCTACAAAATCAAACATCATCAAAAGTTCTCAATTCGCTGTTAAATTTCGAAGTTTGCAGGTTCAATGACTCACACAGGACTTACATTACATAAATTTAATAGTTCTTACGTGTACCAAGTTTGAATAAACTATCTTAATTCGTTCTTGAGTTATAGTGCATACATTGATACATTCTGACAGACACAGGGACAGAGTGTTCCTTTATAAACTTCTCCGATTTTTAATAAACCCGAGAAATGAAACAGTAATAATACAGTAGACAAGGGTAAACGACCAACTTTTCATCGGCTACATTTACAAAATGTTTTTATTACCTCTTTTGAGTCTTTTGCAAAGGTTATTAAGTATTATTGCAACAACAGTAGGTAGTATGAAATTTTGAAGTTGATGGATTGGCATAAGGTTTGCAACAAATTTATTAACTTCATTACTTCCATTTTCATATAATCTTCTTTCGAAATAAAACATTCGTATACATTTCAGTGTTTTAGTTTTCGCAAGGAGATAAAGAAGTTGTGTGAATACAGAAGCTATATGTGCTTATAATATGCTCATAACTAGGTACTTATTTTCATTAATAGATATAGTACATCAGTAAAAGTAGGGGACAAGCAAAATGTTCATCCTGTGTTTCATTTGCACTTCTCATGTACTTACACTGCATACTAAAACAAAGGTAAATGGACGGAGGTATGAAACTTCCTACGCCCGCTATAAATAAATGTGTGCATGTATACTTTGAGTTGAATGTAAAGTAAAAAGGTCTTTAATACTTGTACATGTGACAGCGTTTAATAATTCGAAATTTTGAGACATGACTACTACGTAGTGCTATTACTGCTACTATTAAGTGCAGGAATATTTCCCCTTGCCTGAATGGCCATTACGTAAGTAAGCACATTATCTTTAGTTGAATTACACAGGAAAGCTAGCATTGCCAAACGAGTCGGACTGAATGAAGAAGGGAAATGAAATAGATGTAGAAAAGTTTTCAGGTCTTGTCTTTTTCTTATCTTTTATGAGGCTTTATTACTTACTGTATAAAACTATATCTGTATAACTACAACATTCTTGTGTGCATCCAGCTCATCCTTCAAGACCCAGAAATACATATAGGTATTACCCGTACACGTACATACATATATATTAAAACCAGGGAGATTTCTGTAGTATCCGCTATAGTACTATGAATGAAACCGAAAACCTTGCCTTGGAAGCTCTCTGGTGTTAGTAATGCAATATAAGCGTCCTGCTACATTCCATACAGAGGTATATAACTTTTTGAATGCAGAGTCCGTATATAGGACCCATTTGCTCCCACAACTAAAATAAACTTTGTTCTGCTACTATGTATTCATTTCAACTGTGGGAGAAGGAAATAGACGACAAGACGAGAATAAGACAGTGCAGTAGAGTAGCACAGAAACGGAGGCTGTAACTGTAAGCTGAGTGACTTTGCTTCAACTGCACGCTCCCGTTCTCGCTCTTTCCTTGTACTACGTGTACTTACGTATCGTTCCTCTTAAGCTCATTCATTATTAAGAGGAGCTCACACATACATAATTTAAGAGGTATATTCCATATTATTAAGACGCTTTTCCTAGCCACACGACACCACTCTCCACACTACTGTCTTAGTTAAAGCTTGCAGAAAGATAAGTACATAAAGCTACGCGAGAGTTAAGTCGAATAAAGTGCAGCCAAAGAGAAAGTCACTCGCTTCGTAGTGCTGTTACGTAGTACAGCCACTATGAGTACATTTTATACAACAGGACACTAATACGGGAACAAGATACCATATAAATGCCCTAATTCCACAAACTCCGTCGGCTTATGTACACTATCTTATTAGGTTTAGGTTAAGGTACGTGATATATTTACAATTCATTCACAGCTTCAGTTAGCTATGATATTATAAGCTGGGTGTGTGCAATTCAGACTTCATACACACAAGACATAAGCTGGGCTACACACGGCAGCGTTGACTTATTGTGAATTCAACTAAACTCTGAGTTGAGATGCAGAACACAACATAAACTTCTCGCTCTGTACTGTTTTCTTGTAGCATCATAATAATCGATTGCAACTGCTGCATTTAATTATACAATACACTACTTTTACTTCGAGCTTTGCCTACCAAGATAATTTATTCGCAGTTAATGTGATGATGGAGGAAAGGAAACCATCCAACCAAAATGCATGGAGACATACTTTGGAAAATTAAAGATCACAATAGGTATTGCATGTAGGTATACCTATAGGGTACCTATACCTATAAGTCAGCCTATCTGTAAACAATAAAATGAAAACTTCTCACATAGTATCTAACTACATATTTATCCACATACAAATAAAATTACTGTTTGCAGTGGCTAACACTATGGACCCATTCCTCCTTATGTATAGAGGAAAAATGTAACAAAGAAGTAGATTCAGCCAAAATGATTTTAAGGTTAATTTTAATTGACAACAAAAATAGAGTAATGAATGAAATGGATAAAGGGATCAGTTTCCATTACTATATTTAACATTACGTTGTACTTCTTTTATACTGTATTTCGCAAGTACCAGTATTTACATACGTTTCCAGAATAGCGACCGTTTAAATTTGGGTAATTCCACACATAGAATTTGTATTCCTAGGTATTATGTGTGCATTGCGCAGTTTCGATTTTTATTTTGCTTAGGTATTCCCTAGGACCGTTCTTGGAACTCGAGTGGGAAAATTTGCGCACAGTCACTACTTTAAAGATAAATTACATTGTAGAATGTAAGTGATTTGGTCTGTGCGTGGAATGCATTCTTGTATTTTTCGAATACTAATCTACGCAAGTCTTGGATGGAATGGATTACTTTAGTAGGCACTAAAATGTAAATTTAACAAAATAGGAAATTAATAACGAAACGAGCACTTTTTCATCTTGTTTTCTTCCTTTCTACACACACTTGATAGAAGTTTAGAAAGTGAATGATCAAATGCAGACCACAATAGGGCCACCGGCTAAGAACTGTTATCGGAGATGAATTACAAAAGTCGGATGCTGCCCGAGAGCATCTTAAGCATACAACGAACCATTTTTCAATTTGTGAACATAATAGTCCTATGTGTGCTATCCTTATATGGGTTTTGTACTATAAAATTCTATAATGTAAGAAAGGACCCGCTTGCTTGAGAGATTTACTAGCAGTATCATATTATTATATTGTTATTTCATAAAGCTATTACTTACAGTTGGCTGCTTTCTTATTTGACTTTGTGAAATGTATCTGGGCTTGTCGCCTGAGTGCATTTACTAACTACTTCAAACTTAAATGAGTTTATCAACATTCCTTTTTACAGCTTAGAGAAACTTAGGAAGTAAGTGCTACTAGAGCCCCATGGTCGCTCAAGGAGCCGATTCTATTTGGTTTCAGATTCGTTTACCTTTCATGTCTTGCTGCTGCTGCTGCTGTTGTTGTATGGGAGTCGTTTCATTTCCTCAAATGAGATCACACTCCTTGATATTATATTCTCATTTAAGTTTTTGGCATTGTGTTACTTAATAATGCTGAATGCGGGAGCATTTGTGTATATGCATGTGAGATGCTTGCGTTAGTAGTAGTGCAATCAAGCATGAATATCTCCATTAGATTCTTTAGTATTAAAGTTCAGTCGTACCATCTGTAAATACTGTACAATAAATATCCGGACTAAAGTGAACATTTCCCTATTTAATTCAAAGGAAGGCCAGTACCTACTTAATATCCACCTTGTTCGTATGGTTGACTGTGTATTTAGCCAACCATATACAAATAATGTAAAGGCAACAACATCTCGGTACAATATGCAAGTTTGTTCATTTAACAATGAGTTTCAGCTAACTACAAGCAACCTTCTTGTATGATGAGACAAAGTAAACTTTTAAGTCGACTTTATTTAGCTCCAAGCTTCTAGCTGAATACCTATCTACTACTGAAGTATACAACATCCTAGTCAGCATTATCTGTCTCTGTCTGGCTAACATACTTTTGAGAATCTTCTTTCCTCATTTATGTATGTATATATGGGTGCAGTAGTTTAGTTGCTAAACTTACTACAGTCGGGTTCTACTGCTATATAGTTACTTGGTACAGAGTCATAATACGATGTTTATATAACCCTCATCCTTCCGTAGAACAGAATAAAGATAAAACTAAAATGTTGTATGTACGAGTGTACTTTTACTGGAATTGTTCAGATTCTGAAACAGTAATTTTTCATTTTTCAATGTGACACATCCCAAAGGATTTTCTCTTTTCGCCATACGAATACATAAGGAGAGGAGTAATATTCGTTCCCACCTTCTTCTTTCTTTTGCAAACGAAGCCAGCTGAACTTTTAAATACTAACAGCGTATTGATATACATACGTTTTTCCCTATGCATAAAAATATTCTTGTTCTTTTCAAGATTATAAATGGTGGGTGTCTGTGTGTGTGACTGTATTATTCTCATTTCTCAACGAAAACCCAAATCGCTCTTTGCAGCAAATATTAAAATGTCCATTCAATAAATACAATGTATAATAAATCTATGCACATAATGCCTTTACTTTCGTTTCAGCAAACTTACTAACAATCTTTGGTTCTATAAATAGAAGTGTGTTCACCAAGTTTCAAACTTACTGACTATTTTAAATTCACGCATAGCATGTGGTTGGAAGTTATACTAAAAGGAAGTGTATATCTTATTGCTCATATATAAAACATCACATTATGGATTCCATTTTAGTCTGGTGCCAAAATGTGCATTAAAACAAGACAGATGAGGCTGACGCACAAAATAATACGGCACTCTAAGTATGGAAAGAAAGAAAATAGAGAGTTAAAAAGCCTCATCGTATTCTTCTCTTGTTCTGATTCTATCTTTAGATTTCACCCCTACAGTCACGTCATACGTGGCAAAGTAGTATTGCACGAAATATCCCACTTTCTTGTCGATGCCATCGACTACAGATAATTCTTCTCTTCTTCTCCAACTTTCCGGTTTCCGAATTTTCACAATGAAATGCCCTAGTAGTAGAATAGAATATATTTGGATTGCTTGTAGCAGCGATATATTAGTGCAAGTTCTAAGATCGTGGCAGAATTTTCCCATTTATCCGTTTGTTCTATTCTACTTAAATCCTTAGGTGCTACTTTACTGTGCTCATTTCGCAAAAGATTTCTCCCGCTTTCTCCGTCCTGCTTACTTTTAAGTCTGTCAGTTCACTTTTCACACTGTGACTCCAGCATTAAATTTTCCTTGGGTTATTGGCAGAGCTCTCTATCCAATAACTCTCCATAATACTCAATACTATAAACTGCATCACAAATAATAAAAGTATATACTTACTACTACATTTTCCAACACAAATAAAGTTAGTACGCACACTACGTTAAATAAAGTGTCTACACAATCTCCTCTCTAATACTTCTATCAAACAAGCTTCATTTCCACCAGATCGGATCATCCATAAGTTGGTTGAATGTATTAACGCGAGCATTGTCGTAGTAAATACAAGGATGCGGTAAAGTTACTGGTCGTGTCTTTCCTATACCACTCTTAATGTGGTTTTACACAGAGATATATCCAGGAATAAATGCCAAAGTGACAATATAAGGAGAAGCACACGAAAAGAACGAACAAACCGAACGTTACTATTTATATACAAATAAATATAATATGTAAAGTTGGATTTTTCTCTTTTGTCTGTATAGTAGATGCAAGAGCTAGCTGTTACAAACACCAACGGATATACCCACAGCATTGATTTGACTTGTCGTGCCTTGAATAATAGTAACTGACTATACTTTCCCAGGACTTTTACAGATATTACACAGTATTACCGAAAGTACTTTAGAGATCTATAGCATTATATGCACACAGTAAGTATATACGATATCAATGGATTTTTTGATATTAATATCTATGTGTATAACCAAGCACATTCTAAAGTGGCCTATGTGTTCTATAAGTCTATATATATACACAATCCAGCCGACGAGATGGGAGTAAGCAGTTTAATATATATTACAAATAGTAGAAAGTAGGATGCTGAACATACTCTTCGTTTCTCTTCCCCTCTTTCTCCTTACTTCAACTTTTCTAGTTGAGTCAACACAACTACCAAACTGATACATCCTGCTCTACCACAACGCAATAACTTCCAGAATAACATCAAGTTTTGTTTTCCACACAACTTACCGTCCTAATCCTATGCATATGTATCAGAGTAGCAGTATACTAAAAATGCATTACTTACAAAGGCACTCCTACATAAATACATGGTTATACTGTTGTATATTGAAATATACCTATACACAGAGATACCTACTACATGAAACAAATGTGCAATAATGCCCACATTATAGCATGTATGTTTGCATACAAATCCACATTGTGTGCATCTTCTATTATCTATGTGTACTGTGAACACATCAATATTAAGCATCAACTAGATTCCATTCAACACCCCTTTGAAGGCCGCGAGGCACTATTATTCTTCTATGATGTCCTAATAGTGGTTTGAATCGAATGACAGATATACCAAAAGTTCCATACTGGTAATACTACCCGAAGCAGTATACTTATTTGTGGTGGTAGTAGTAATAAATGGTTTAAATACAATTTTAATTTGTTTTCGTACATAATACCTTCGATCCATAGAAAGCTGGTTAATATTAGTGATGCTGCTGGAGGCTTTTATTAGCGCAAATCTGCAGCTATAAAGCACTTTGCCTCGCTTTGACAAATACACATTAAGCCACAAAGCTTTCAGTGGTGTTTTCTCTACGATGTTATTTGCATAGTGGTAGTGTTAGCTTGCCTAATTCCATATCTGTATCAACTGCTGACTAATAATGGGCTTTAGAAAGCTGGCATGAAGGAAAGAGGAGCAAAATCTCATTTAGACGATCCGTATAATCGCAGTCCAATAAAATCTCCAAATCGTGTATGCGGAATTTATAGTAAGTAACTTATATGTAATTAGGTAAGGTGTCTATGTCGAATGTGATCCAGATATTAATAGCATAGAGTTGAATTATACAGAGTTACATAACAAGAATATTAATATCTGACGAAAATGACACGTTGACACGTATCGGTATCATAATATGCAGGAGCTTAGGATAATTATAATGTATGTTTAGGTACATAAAAGGCATGGTGGTTTTTGTGGTGAAAGTCCACGTAGATATATTATTACATATAGGCTGCTTTTGAGTATAAGGATAATGTATGGTAGGTATATTGTGTAATAAAATATGTAAATCGGGTTTCTAAAGACAGTTATATAAATAAATGTGTGTGCATGTGGATAGAATTGAATTATGGTGAGAGTTGGCGCATGAATGAGTGTGAGTATGTGGACGAAGTTTGATGAATGAGAAGGAAATGTAATTTATACGTACCAAATCAATGAGTTGGGAAAGCCGCAAGCCTAGTCGTACGAGAACGGTGTCTGTGTTATTCGAAACAGGTCGAATAAGCCGATTGTAATTGCTAAGGAGGTCGTCATAAAGTCGCTTCGCATCGGGATTGCCATGACAAGTGGGATAAGCCAAAGAGAGGAGGACTAATATGATATAAGCATACACGTGAAGTTGGTTACTGCTGCTGCTACCGCTCCTGCTTGCCGGATGACTGGCGTCCGACGAGCAAGTGTTTGCCTGGGCGGTCGTCGTGAGTAGAGTTGCGGAACTGTGACGGTTGTTGTTGTTGCCGGGTATTTGTTGTATGGTGGGTAGCGGTGGTGATTGTGACTGAGGAATTTCTTCTTCAAGGAAATAATGTTTATGATGATGAAGTTGATGTTGATGGTGGTGGCAGTGACGGTGACGATGACGGTGGTAGTGCTCATTGTGGCTATGTTGTTCACAATGACGACAGTCTCTAGTAGATCGATTCATTATCACTAACTGCTCCTGGAGACTGAGAACGTCGACAAGTCAATAGCAGGGAGCAACGGGGACGACGACATATAAAAATTCAGTAAATCTGCTTTTTCTCGTAGCCTTTCCTCTGTTTTGCCTCGTTTTCGCTGAGTATTTCTGGATTTGAGTTTCGAATTCGTGTGTTTCTGGAACATGGACGTACCCGGAGTTAACATTTTATTCTTGGAGCCTGTCCAGCACACTCCACAACTTTTGTCCTACTAAAGGTAGTAATATCTCTTGGTAGTATAGTAAAAGTATAACAACCGATCCAGGGACGACAACCATGAGACGTATATAGCACGACGTTACATACACTTTACATCAGTTGTACTGCTGCTGGTACCACTACTGCTACAAGAACCACGTTAGTCTTAAATAGCAGTCGTAGCAGCAGTAAGAAACACATACAGCCAACAAACCAACTCTCTAGCAGAATCGTCGTCGTCGTCGTCGTCACTACCAGCAATCTCTCTCTTGCAAAGCAATCCTTTCTTGCTCTTCTTCTTCTCTCTCTCTCTCTCTTCCAGATCCTCCAATCTCTCTCTATATGTCTATATATTTATATACTTCCTATATGTGTATATATACGAGTCGCTCGTAATGCCTATATACACTATAGAATTATATATATGTCACGTTCTATTGGGATCTACTACTTATCTTTAGGCATACGGAGCATTATATTATATCCGTTTTCCTTCTTATATGAAAAGTGTACGTACAGACTTAAGTGGAGAAAACTGGACTTGGTGTATGTAGTCGTAGGCATTCAGTAGCGACTTAACGTCTACATCTCGTCCATTTTTATTCCATTTTCTTTTTCCTTTCGAAGAGTTTGCTCTTTTTTGAAATTCCCCACAGAGTCACAGTGAAAGTTGGAAGAGAGTACAGTCATCTGCATCCATCCTTAACCCATCCCATTATTATTACTTTAGTTTTCCTTTTACTTTGACTGGAACAACTAAAGTATACTTACGTACTTACGTAACGTTACGACACACGACTCCTCCACTGCTATCACTCTGCCGTACAACTTTATTTATACAGTCAACATCGGAAAATCTGCCTTTTTCTTCTTCTGGCTGTACTCTGGCAACAACATGCAATTAATTCACTCGGTCCGGAAATGCTGAATTTATAACTCATTTACATTATTATCCTTTGAGAAGTTTTGTAGTTTTCCGTCTGCTCACTTTCTCTCTCTGTCTATCTTCCTTTTCTATCATTCTGTCACTTTCTCTGTAGACTGCTCCTTGCTGTTCACTTTTGACTTATTTCTGTTTTTCAGTACTCAGTTTGTATTTTATTTTTCATTTGTTTTCACTTTGAAATACCTGCTGTTGTTGTTTTTCCCAGAGCTTAAGTACCACCCACTAAGACCCAAATCCCTTCACGTCACTTTTTCCAACTTTCTGGCACTTTTCACATCTACTTTCTTTTGTCACAGTCACACAGCCTTGGGAAAACCTTTTGCGGAATTTTGGAAGTAAAGTATTCTGTTTTGATGTCAAAACAGAAAATAAAGTAAATTCTGAGCAGATACAATCAAGAATGCAGAAGTAAAGTACACATGAAGACAGCTGAACTAAATTTCAAAACAACCTAGTAGTCTGAAACCGCAACGGAAAATAAACATTGTATTTTATTTTGCATTCTAGGTTCTATTTGGAACACATTTGAAAAAAGTTACTTTCTTTGTTGCAGAATAATTCGGAGAAAGGGAACTTAAAAACTAGCACACTGCAGTAGAAGTGGAAGATTGTTATTTGCAGGAATTTATCTCATACGTTTCACGTCACTGGAATGAAATGAGCCGGCAGTTTTTTATCGTCTCTCAAGACGTTCACTCCGTTTCTTCCTGTGACTTGAACCTAGAGAAACGTAAGGAAAGGTTCAACACGGCACAAAACAGCAGACTGTTCTGAATATATATTCAAGAAGAACGGCTGGTTGGGCTCCGGATAAATATAGGAATAATGTCTGGAGGCAACAGTCAGTCAATCTCACGACCCAACCACCGCACGGCAAATCACTAATCCTTCACACAGAGGAACTTACAGCAGAGCAGGGACGACAGAGATGAGCAGACTAAAAAGATGTGAAGATGCACATTCGCAAAGGAAAATTACGTAATGTAACGTCACACACGGGTAAAAGTGTTGCAGATGTAAAGTATATTTACTGTCAGTGTGTATCTGTAAACTCTTCTGTTCAGTTCAGTACTCGACTTCAACTCAAAGTGCTACACACAAAAACACACACAGAGTAAAATCGACGAGTCTCTAAAAAGTCCAACGTCAAGTCCAGCTCTTTGCTTGGCTTCCCATCTCCGAATGTGGAGTGGAATGCACATGGATGAGCGGAAACGAAATTCAATGCAGCTTTCTATTTCTTTCCCCACTCTAAAATACACAGTCTCCTCCGAAGTAATCGTTTTCACTTGTATAGGACTAGTAGTGGCAGTAATAGAAGTAGTTTTGTCTCTTTGTTCTTCTTCTTCTGCTTCACATCATGTCCAGTAACGTTGCAGCAGCCTCTCTTTGTATATGGAAGTAATAAGTGCCCTACTACTTATATATCCTATTGGTAGGAGCTAGAGGAACACAATATGTCACATATTATAGCCTCGGGAGTATATATGTGCGGATATACATATATTAATGGGATGACGACGTATTACTATTGAATTTAATGCAGGTGACGGCTACAGGGTGAAATTCGTTCGTGTCTCTTGTGAAGGCTCCTTTTTCCGCTTTCCCAGAGTAGCAGGAGAGAACCCGAATGTGAATATTTTGGTTGATGGAGCTGAATTTCGGCTTTCACCAAGTTCACTTCTTGGCAAGAATGTTCAGGGTAAGTTGTCGTAGTAGTAGAGCCTGTTGCGATACGTTGTCTTGATGCCCAAGTTTTTACTGGCAGCCATTGCCGCTGCAAACACACACACAGAGCACAGCGGAATATCTCTACGGCTCTCTACTACTGCTCTCTCTTATGCCCGGACTCGCTTTCTTACAGTCTGCTGGTCTAGCAGTCGGGTAAGAAGTTCTTTTGTGCTACTACCACATGCACACTCTCTCTCACTACCAAAATCTACTCTTCTCTCACAGGCCTGGTAGTCCCACTATGAAGTAATACTATCACACAGTTCACTTTATTTTAGTTTCTACTAAAACTACTACGACTACTACACTCCATACTCTCGTCGTACTCGCATCTGTAGTACTTGTCTTGTCCTTTCCTTAGCACTTTCCTTTGACTGTGATGCTGTAGACGAGAGTAGTGTGGTGGTGGTACGGTAGGTAGTTTAGTCAGCACATTCATAGCACATACAGAACACACTCACACAAAGACACACAGCCACCCGAACATAGTAGAGTGGTGGAAGTACATAGAGACACACACAAACGACGACCAGAGAGAGAGAGAGTTCTTCTTCTACGACTTCTACTACTTACAACAACATAGCTACTACAGATACATGCAGACTCTGTGTCTGTTCTCCTTCGTAGTAGTAGTTTTCGGTTCTGCCATTGCCATCCCATCCACAACTGCACTGTACTACACTTCCCTCGTCTCCGCTCCACTTTACTCTTTCTCCTGTTCTCTCTCTCTACAACAAATAGTCTACCAGATACAGCAGCACCAGATACTACCACAGAAAGGAGAAAAGTCGTTAGAGCCAAAAAGAGAGTCGGGGCAATGTGCCCGCCGCCGAGGGGGAGGCATTCCAGTTCAGACACT
Source organism: Pogonognathellus flavescens (assembly GCA_019776165.1). Taxonomy (NCBI): domain Eukaryota; kingdom Metazoa; phylum Arthropoda; class Collembola; order Entomobryomorpha; family Tomoceridae; genus Pogonognathellus; species Pogonognathellus flavescens. The sequence continues at coordinate 31,224 of JABASD010000910.1, read as the reverse complement.
TCCTCCCGACAAGACCCCCATCAACCGCATCCCATATCTTTCTGTCTCCGATACTTCTTTCTTCTATTTAACCATCCCTGTTCTCCCGTAGTTGTAGTAATAGTAGTAATGCTGCTACCAGATCTCTCTCTACTTTCTCTCTCGTCTCTTTCTATCTCACTCGCTCAGCATCCTTTTCCCTTTTGCATTTTCCCTATTTTCACTATTACTTTCACTACTACCCCAAACGTATACGGAAGAAATACTACTACACATTCTGTGAAAGGTCTCTCGGCCCTGCATGCCAAGTCATGGCCTATATTACTTTGTATAGCTGTACAGACACTTTATATATACAGACGTACTCTCCGTAGTTTTAAGTACACGTAGACTTACAAAGAGTACAATCCCACTACAATACTATTGGTGTGTGTATATGTATGTAGAAAATAGTCAAGAACAGACGATATATACATACAGAGTACAGCAGTAGTAAGAATGGAACGATCGTATACAAAGTACGTTACGGAATAATGTAACTTGAACCATTTCATTTCAAGACTCCCATTCCCATCCTTTGACTGTAGTACTACTTACTAGGACGTAATACTGTGTGGAAATACATTATATTCTCGAACAGAACTGTTTTGCTCGTATACAAGAGTAATACTACTATCTGTATACGAGGAGTAGTAGTAGTTGTCTAGATGAGCTTCCTTTTCTTACAACACTTCAGTCTATGGCTATTGACCATAATGTAATATCAAATTGAGATGCTATATGGTGGGGGTAGTGCACTATGTACAATACTATAGCTATAAAAAACAAATGCAGTGCAATACACAAAAGTATAGGAGAAGAACATGGAATATTGTACGTATGGCTATAAAAAGAATAGAGATATGTGTCTATGTATTATGCTTACTAGTTTTCTTATTGTTAGTACAAAAGAAAGTTTTCATTTCTTTTCATTTCGCCACTTCATTTCATTGAAAAAGTTCCATTGGCGGACTCTGTGCTCTTTAGCATCTTAATTCTATTATTGAAAGTAATAATATTTCAGCTTTGTGACAGTATTGGCAATGTGCAAAGCTCATTTAGTTAATTATGGTTATTATATTCAAAAGGAAGGGAGGAGCCCACTTCATCTTGCAGAACAAATAATTTGTAGTGCATTGCAGAGTACAGTAGTAGTAGATAATATTTTATTATTGTGACTGTGTGTTATCGTCTAGGAATGAACAGAATCTTTTAAAGGAGGACCTAATGGAGTTTCACAGCTTCTATTGAGAATTGGCGTGTGTTAAGAAATATTAAGCATCTTTGACTTTGTTATTGAAGTTGAGCACATGAAAGTAAGTAATGCAGATCAAAGAGAAGGCATGGAACGCAATTATGCATAAAAGATTCTTATTAAATGCTAAGAGTTCTTGGGTGTGTTCAAGTAGTTAGTAAGAGTATAGTAACTATGGCTGAATCGAACAAGCATGAGTGTGTTTGGATTACCATTGAAAAAATTCTCATAACTGACTACGACTTTCCTTTTGGTAGCTAGCAAGTGGAAACAGTAAGAATTGCAAAAATAGAAGGAAAATATAGTCAGAAATGCAAAAAAGTCGATTCGGTGTAATGTGGAGTATCTGTGCAACTAAAGATTGCAGTGCATGGTATACTACAAATATAAATGGTCGTACCTAGGTAGGTAGTAGATATAATATGTCTATTTGCAGAAGATGAAGGTATTTTGGAAAGTTAGAGTATGTACGTTTTTCGTAAATGCTATATACAATATTTTCTGGCAGACCTGACTTTTATTTAGTGTGGTATATGAGAAAAAGGAGTCAAAAGTGGCTATGTGAAAAGAAAAGTGGGGTAAAATCATGTGGTTCACACAGGACTACTTCATATATGATGCAAAACTCGTAGTCATTTATATACTAAACTGCCACACATACAGCGAGCTATAGTGGAATGTGAAGTGCGTTTATGTGTAGGTATAAAATATAGTCCGTAGAGGTAGATCAGTACGTATTTACGTATGTATGTCAAGTTGATGTGTAAAGCAGGCGGTAGTAGTAGTAGGTAAGTAAAAAATAACGTAGCGTTACGCTACGGTACACCACGTTGCATATGAGTGTGTCTTTTACAAGAGAATACGACATAGGAAAACAGCACGTAGTAAATGTGACTGTTCACAATGGAGAAAGTAGAATATCTCTTCCTTAATACAGAACTGGTTCTTGATGAAATCGGATGCGGACGGAAGCTTCTTTTCTTGATTCTTGGATTTTATGGAGTGAAACGCTTTGACTTCCATCACATGTGAAATTCGCATGCATTGAATCAGTCAAACCATCCGTCTACCTACCAATCATCCACACAGCTAGTCACCATTTCGGAGTAAAGCAATTTTTCTCCCTTTTCTTCAACGAACCTGCCACTATTAGATGTAGCATGTACTAGCAACTTTGGAAACGTTAACCATATACGGTAAATATATACATCTACCACGAAACCAAGACCCGTCGTGAACTTTCCATCATTTCTTTTCACCCCGTGATCAGATGATACACGTTTGCATTTGTTTGGTTCGTTTCCAGTTCCGATCCAAGTTCACTCTGTCTCATCTCGCTCCACATCCGCCATGGTCGACTGTCACTCTCATCCTTCATTGAATTTCCCAATTGTGCTTCTGTTAGCATTCAGTCATGAAATCATTAAACTTCTTTTCTTCAGCTCTTTTATTCAATCAGCACACAAATCCGCACAGTTGCCTGCGTGCTATGCCTATAATTCGTAGCTGGAACTTCCATGTCTCAACTGAGGCGGATAAATCACTATATATATTTATCTGAGCATTACGCTGAAATGTGCAAAACTAATAATGAACTACGTCATGAAGCGGAAACCAATGTAATGTCTTCGAAAAAGAAAATGCAATCTGAGAAAGATTGTACCTTGACAAAGATGAAATTCCATTATATAATTTTAGAGAGTCAAAAGAGAATTGTGGATACGGGATGGAGAGATGAATTCTCTTGATGCATTCAAAACCATTCGACCGAAGTACTATGAGTCAAACACCCCCTCGCAGAAATGATTGAGTGAGCAGTTCCTCCACTGGATTTTATTGATATGCTCTTCTGAGAATAATGAATAAAACTCCGACTTTTTCCACATGTAACGAATAAATCGAATAGTGCCATTTAATACCGCAGTTACTAAAGAAAAAAGAAAAAAATTGCATTGGGTACAAATGGAAATCGTTAACATGAGTGTGAAGCAAAACATTTCAAGTCTGTTCACTTGGAAAAAGACTTGGCTATTTTTGACATCAACGGGAACGTCTTGACTATTAAGAACCTCATAAGTAGTGGAATCGAAGCAAAGTTTTCTAAGTCTGAAACAAGTTTCCTAAACAATTGAATGTTTTTCACATGCGGCGAATTGTGAATGAAATTCTGATAAGGTATTGCTCCCCAAGGGAATCAAGGTAGCAGTATACTCTAGTACAACAGACAGTAGTAGTACTTCCATTATATCACCGTAACTATTCCGGACACAGACATTTGAGAGCACGTCACCAAGTGAATGAAAGTGTGTATTTTACTTCATACATTTGAGTCAAGAAGACTAAAAAACAGACTCAGATTGAAAGTCAATAGCAGGTGGAAGTTATTCCATAAATTATTCAAAAGTTTCCTTATTGCATCTCAATGGGAGCACAAGTTCAGTCAAATGGACAGTTCCTCGCTCTGTGAATTCTCAAAATGGCCAATCAATAGTCATTCAGGTCATAGGTTCCCAAGTGAGCACATGCAGTCAAGCAAGCCACTACCGATCACCTTGATTGAGTGCTTGAGGTTTAACTTTAACTTTAACCAAATTCAATGTTGGCTAACCGACGCAAGAATTTAAATTTAAACTTACAGTCAACATTCTCATGGACGTTGGTGCAACAGTGGAATTTTTAAGTGCAATTTCATGTTAGAAAAAGGCAATATCCCAAGGGTATAGCTACTTCCTACACATTACACACAGAAATACCTTCGAAAAGGTAGAAAAGGCCTCGAGTGTATATATTTTGTATGCTTTTAACTTTGTATGATAATATACAAGTAGTTCAACGAGAGCAGCAGCCCTATACATCGTTCTACACTTGTAACAACATAAAGAAAGAGTCGTACTTTCGTTCGTATCCGCATGTCATGTCAGTTTTTTTGTCGTGTGATGTTTTTCACAGGAGCCTACAGTGAAATAGTAAAGTTGAGTAGGTATGTTGAAGTTGCATTGGATCAACAACGTATTTTCTGCTGGTCTGTTGGGTCGGTTGACTTTTTGACTGGAATTGAGTTGACTCGACTGACTTGTCCGGACTATAATAGTATTTTCCTATCAACACGAAAAGAAACTCACTCACAGACAAAGAAAAGCATGAGGATGAAAGAAAGTAAAGAGAAAGACGGGAGAAAGTTTGCATGTGTCCTCTTTCTCCAGTGCATCTCAAGTTCGTATGTGGTAATCTGATGCGATGGGAAAGAAAGAGAGAGAATGAGTGACCGATTCGATTCAAAGTCATTCCAATCCTTATATTGCTTTCTTCTTCCTTTTGTTCTGCCTTTCTTCAGAGCTGACCAGTCTGAGTCTTCATTCGAACATTTGTTCAGAGAGGTGCTTTTTATGCTTTCCACCAAGTTCGTCTACAACCCACCCAACTGCCCCCAACTTGTCAACTTCCAAGAATCAAACAAACTTCGCCCACCTCCTACAGAGTTTCTGCCCGTCAAGAAATTCTCATACAAAACCAACATAGTTAGATGAACTATTATGTACTCTTCCGTATATAAACTGAAATCAAAAACAAATACTCTTTCCCACATCTCTCGTCTTTTCACATGTCTGCTCATGGAAAGTAAATGCACAGACAAAACAACTTCTTCAAAGTTCATATCGCTAATTGAATCCCCACTCGATTAGTATCTCACATAATGGTTAAGTGTTTGTCTTCTACTTCTTTTTGTCCTAAGTGACTGCAAAAAGTGGATTGCAAATACACCATATTCAATTTGCACATGATAAGTGCAGATGTATTTCCCAGAATAATGGTTCAGTGTTTATCTTTTACCCGTATACATCCCAATTGAAGAAAATGTGAGGGAATCTCGTTCAGGGAGACGTTCATGTAGATACGTAGTACTTATAGGTATTACTTACGTTTAATTGAGTTCTCAATGACTAAAAGAAAATAATTTGCTTGCAGATTTTGAAAAGTTTTACAAATGTTTTGAACGTTATATACAATTCCTATCGTCGATAGGTATTATATTGTGTACGTATAAACCGAGTTTACAGATAAACCGAAATTTTATATGAAAATAATATCCTTTTTCGTCATATTTCCCATTATCTTCTTTCATCTTCGTCTAGTAAACTCAATTTAGCTAAAAGTGAGTGTTCCAAAGGAGGAGCGTAGTAATAGTAGTAATGGAAATTCGTTTTGTGATCGTAAGCCTATTTTGCATTTTAAAAAGCATTACGCATTACTGTGCTCGACTTGTGTGTGTTCGTATACGAAAATAGATTTACTCCCCTTTAAAGGATATTTTCTTGAAGTAAATACATTCTGCGTGTATATGCTGTGCATGTATGTGTGCAGTATGGGCATTCTGTTTGGGTTGGTTTAGTTTGGTTCACTCAACTCACTTCATTTCGTTCCGTTTTGAGGTGATAGGTTGTCGACAACAAAAAGAGGATTTATGCACATGAGACTTTCTCCATAATGTATTCAAGCATGGATGTCAGATGGAAGGTGTCGATCACTGCTTTCAATTCCAATGCGATTAAGCTCTAAGATTTATATTCTTTGGCATTCCCTCTTACATTGCTTGCATTCTAAAGGAGCTCGCCTTTCATTTTATGGTCAATCCTTTAATGCCAGAATGACTCTGCATAATATTTCTCTCGCCAATGCCAACACATAAAAGAAATTTTCCCATCCATCCCACTGTGCTACTACCACTACTACATCCTACTCCTTTTACTTCCTCACTCTCCCTCTCTCATTTTACATATTACTATTACTACACACCATCAACATTAGCATACTTACCTTATGTGCCAATGTACACCGAAAAGTAAAAGCAATAACAGGATTTTCCTGGTGTGAATAAAAAGCGACATATTTTCCAAATCTTTATATATAGTAGAACATTACTTACATGCTCTGTACGTACAACGACCTATTACTCCAAAAGTACTTACAATACCAAAAGAGTTCAAGAGAGCAACTTTGGCTGGTGCGAGTGGCACTTATTGTAGAAATTTAAATAAAACCTTGTTCTCATTTTCAGTCACTTCATGCTGTTCAGACTCTCGTACACAGCACATCTTGATACTCCCACAGTAAAACGTAGTGTTGGTAGTTGGTCGTCGTGAGTAAATGTTCTCGTGTAGTGTGCACGATAAATGGCAAAGTGTGAAATCATTGAGGTTTGAATACATTACAAAGATCCTTTCACTTCACTGAAGTTATAGTATGAAATCACATCAACGCTCACCCAATCTCAATCCCAATTCCCAATTAGAGCTCTGCAACTGAGAATACTACGAGCAGCAAACTGAACAATAAAATCTACTCTCTCTCTTGCTCCTGGAAAACACCAGCTCAAGCACATGGCACACCATATACTGCTATACACACGAAGTATTATGAGAATAGTATTTGCCTTATGTATAGTTTCCTTTATTAGTATTATGTCTGCTTATAATGCACACTAAAGTAGAAGTAGAGCAGTGTAGTATAAGTAGTACAATAGAAAAGAGCAAAAAGAGCACAATGTCAAATAACGTCACGTCTCCCTCTTTGCAAATACAGACTTAAACATTTTCCACTACACTAAAACACACAATTCTCGTCTATAAATCTGATGATCATATTCCCGAACATGAACCCGGTTTTTGCTCATCAAGCTAAATCGACACTTTAGTTTGCACATTTCATTGAGTCTCCTTATGTATGATACTTACTGCTAATGATAGATTTGAATTTCTCAAGTGTTCCGTACCTTCCTTAGTATCTCCATTCAATTTTGATGATCTCTTTATTGTCTCGGGGTTTGCGTGGTAGATTTACTTAAGGAATAAAGAACTCCATGCTCCAGATTCCTTTGTATACATCTTATGTGTGGCATGTACCCGGCCACTACTAGCATTATACTCAGAGTCATTCATGCGAAAAACTAAAAGTGAGACGAACAAAAGTGATGCATGTCTATGTGGAATGGGAATTTTCACGGTTGTCCTTATGCCCATGCACTTCACGCCACACCGGATTGATATTAGCCTAGAATTACCGTTACATTGGGTGCAATCTTATTTAGTAATGGAACCTCTCTACCTACGAAGATTATATTTATTTTATATAGTGCACTATATAGTATTTAACTCGTAGAGATACTACATTCCCACATTATTTCCCACATTATGTTTAGAATAGCTATGAAAGGCTGAGATGATGGTTTGGTTAGTTACACGAAGGGAAACCGATAAAAGCCTATGATCACATTTCACTTTAATGCGACCTATATCATCATTCCATTTCGTGCATATTGCCATTATTTACATGAGATAGCCCCGTTACTTCTATGCACGTGGACAAAAAGAATGAAAATATTCGCAAGAGTGTATGAAGGGATGAGAGAAAGTATAAAGGTTAAATATGTGCATAGATTACACCTCCCCTTTATCTCGGAACTCGTTTCTTGCACATATATTGTCTTTCATTTGGAAACCATACATCCGTTCATGTTGAAAGGATTGGAAAAACGAGTTGAGTGAGTCTTGATATATATTTTTCCTCTTTGGACAATATTACTGCTAATGTGTAAGAGTAGCAATGCACAAGCAGTCGAAGCGAAATCAGAGTAGACCAAGGACAAAACAGGACAGCATACCACAGCTCTTTTCCATTGAAGACGTCCAAAAGAAAGCTCCATAATGGTTTTTATTGTCATTGTGCCAAAATGCAAAATATACGAGAAATGCTAATGCCTCTCCAGTGTTGGTTCGCCCAATTCAGTCAGCAACGTTTGGTCGGTTTGCTTTTCAACATTATAATGCTAGGAGCAATGCTAGTAACTAGTAGTAAAAAGCAGATTCTCATCGTATCATCCAACAACACGTACGACCATAGCGGAATGACATTTGCTATTGTTGCTATTACAAGTAGAGAGCTAAGGCCACACACGTAAGTTGAAGGAACACCTAGTGACTGTGTGACCAGAGAGAATGACTACTAAAAGGGAAAGGAACACACACTATCATCTTGTACATTATATACTTACTTTACACAAGCACAGGGTCGTTTTCTTTTCGTATATTTTGTGTGTGTGAAGTATTTGTACAGTTATGGAGCAAGTACTACGGGTATAGTAGGGGAAGAGGAGGAGGAGGATGTGATATTGAAGTGAAGTGAGTAGTGGCCTTAATGGTATAACAGTTGGAGAGACACGGTCGTGGAGAGATGTATCAGACTCACTTGACTATTATCTAGAGAAATTCAAATGTATAGAGACAGAGTGAAGGAGGCGCACTAAATGTAAAACCTGCTGGGAATTTTCAAGAAAGGCTTTTCAACATTCAACATAGTATTAGAGATTATTTATAGTTATTTTCGTCGTATTGTTTCATGACTTGACTACTGGAGTAAACATATACATATAGTATATAGGTACTTATATACATGTGTATATAAAAGTGTGACTACTGGTATTGAATGGTATGTTCAAGAAAGGCAAGCTACATAATCATAGTTGAACGTGTAAGGGAAGACGATTTTTTCCTTCACGGAATGCCAAATAAGGCTAAAGATGAAACTAGATGGGTTATTTTTCTTTCGCCGAAAGAGAAAAGGGATAGACAAGTTCAAAATGAAAAGAAACTCTCAAGAATAAATAAAACTTGAGGAAAGCCAAAAGTAAAGCAAACACAGAAGCACACACAGCACACATACAACATTACTGCTGCTACAAGGCAATATAATACATCGAATAGAATAATAGGAATAAAAAGCTGAACTGAACTGATGGAAGTAACTCTCTGGATGTGTCTCGACGAAACTTATATTATTTTACTTGTATGCAAAAGCTAAGCAAAAAAACCAGTAGAAGAAACAACTGTTCAGCGTACATTTGGATATATGTGAATAGAAACAGAGTTGGAGTAGCGAAGAGTACAATAACCGAAATCAAAATGCCTTGGAAAAAGAAAGGAAGAGTGTCTGTGTCGCTAACTCATTGCATTTCATTGAATTGCATTGCGTCCTCCTCGTCGGCTTGTTTTGCTGCAAACACTTATAATACTAGTGGCCTTTTATACATTTCTGTGTTGTACACAGCAGACGTCCTTTGTTATCAAGGATATACTTCAACTACAACTATACGAATGGTATACAGTTGCTCTGCCTTTCTGACTTGATACAAATATATACAAATATTGCAAAAGAGCGTAATATAGTGCAGTACTACACGTATAGTAAAATGAATCAGTTTTCTGTATATGTGCATTATATTGCTACCCGCACTACCACCGTTGCACATTTGTATTTCGCATTCGTTTTGTATCCAAACTTGTTTTGCGTGAGATTTTTCAATGGAATCTTTTTCTTTCTCCTGTTTAAGCCAAGCTATATGCTTATGCTGTGGATATAAGATGTGAAAGGTGAAAAAAATCCAGTCGTTCACTTAGAGTATCACTAAGAAAGAAAAGATGATCATCTGACTTCCCGTTATTTCCATTGGTGGAGCATTCTTTTTATTTCATTCCGCAGCTATACTGTGTGTTGGTTACTTACGGTGTTTTGGAATTGTACTTTTGTCTCATGTGCGGTATGTGGAAATACAAACAACAAGAAATTGCGTCGCATTCGATTGAATTTTTTTCTTTTTTTACTTATTGTGTTAAAAGGATTTTCCAGGTTACCTTGTCGTTGGCATTTTCTTACATGGATAGTTTGGAATCAGCACGCGTCGGATGAACCAAATCCCAATATAACATTGTCAAGTAGCATCTAAGCACGAATTTTTTTCTCCTCCTTTTCTCTCTCTCAGATCTTCAACCAGAGTACCACTACCACCACTGGACTGTCTTTCAACACGAAAAAACCAATATTTCCACAGCATTACTTTCACCGTTACCATTGTACTTTGTGGCTCCCAAAGTGGACATTGCTTTTCACTGAGGCAATACTCTCACGCATTATCCCATAAGGTAAGAACCAATAAAATATTTCACTCTTTATGCTTTCATCTCCTGTCCTAGGTCCACTATCGTCTGTCCATACACTAAGCTCAGAGTCTGTCCTTCCCCAAAACTCTTCCCACACAAACACACAAACAATTCTCACAATGGCAATCCAATAGCAATTTCAAACCTCATTTCACATTATTTACAAACTGTCCATTGTATCCCTATTTTATAATTATGCATCTATTATTGTACGTATTAAAGATAAATTCCATAGATGTTTCCATCCTAATAACATTATTACTCCTTTATATTATATACAATACAATGGTACATTAAATGCAACTACTATTAAGCTACTTTATCTAACCTTACATTTAACTAAATGAAAATAACATCTTCAATATCTTGTTACATTCGATGTATATGTTTGCCAAGTCAGGAAAATGTGTGGGATAGTTGTCAATTTTTGATTCTTTCGATTTTGAAGCATTTTCAAAGTTCATACGTGATCTGTATAATAATTTTGAAGAAAATGTATCTTAGCCAACTATTTTTGGTATTCCTCTTGAGTTTTATGAAATCAAGACCGACAGATACAAAGAACTGTACCTTGTACCTATACATGACCTATCTGGCAGTCTCCTATATTTAGACCGACTGCATAACAGAAAGACAATTGTACAAGAGTATTAGGATCGTATATTTTATACTATGTACACAAGAGTGGAACAAACAGGCAAAGTCACTTTTAGATTGAACTAATATTTCAGTAATGCTAAATCTCCGGCTGTAGTTGAGAAAATCAGAGAATACTAGTCTGAATCTAAATCTTTTCCAAGCCGCTGTATATGCATAGAATGTACAGCTTATGCTACGAAACTACCAAACGGGAGGCACATATTAGTAATTGCTGTGTTTCATGCTACGGTTGATTTGAGTTGATGTCAAGACAATTTAAGTTAGCATCCAAATGGGGCACAGAGTCAATAACATTCATCTGCCATTCCATTCAACTCCCAGTCACATCACAATACAGTTGTAGTAATCCGTGCTGTATTTCTCTATGCGCCAAAACAGAATATACAGATAATTTACTACAACTACAACAACTGAAATGGAAAATTGTACAGTTCCATTACACACAGTGACACAATGAGGGTTTTACTATACTGCTAATATATGTCACAACATTAATGTTTAAATGCTCGTATCAGAGTCTTTATCTGAACGTTGTAGTGCATATTATGCGTGCTATTACAGTTTTATATGATGTGACAAGTGAAACTAGAGCAGAATGAGTTCGCCCACTTATAAATGTATGTGTATGCCTGTACAGGGTACAGCTTGATATTTTTTACTGTAGACACACAGAATGACGTAGCAAAGTCGTAAAGTAGTATCAGAGACATGAGAATGTATTGTTGTACAGTGTGCCGCTACAATAATGCTAGTGATATTTTCAAGTTGAGAATTGATGGCACAGTGTTACAGTGCAGTGTCCTGGAGAAGACATTTTGTAGAGAATATTGGATTTATTCGAAAGCTGAGTATCAAAGAACTCCGCCCTAATTGAGCTTTTGGACAAGATTCATGACTCGAGTCGTACAAATAGTGCAATGAATACAATTGAGTGGAGAAGCCCCCACGAGTCTGTGTCATCTGTCCGTCTCACAGGCCTTGTCCTTTATTTTGGCGTGTGGATCTTCAGCGGAAAGGCAGACTCATTCTTTATGGCTCGGTCATGGCATCCAAATACATTACGCTCATTTTTCTGCAGTTAATTCCCAGTGGCTTTACACGCACAGAACCATCTTTGCAAGACCTTACCCAGCACAAATTTGTCCTTGCCTTCAAGATTTCACTGTCTTCTCTGAAATAGTAGAACAAAGTGCTCCACAAAATTTCCATTGCCTCTTTTCTATTTCCCAGATATTTCTGCAGATAAGTACACATACGTGTAGCAAGTATTGTGCAGCATTTATTTGTACAACAACGACAAGGAGTAAACGAATGTACATACAAGCAAAGTATACTTTGTTGTTTTGATTAATATACACTGCAAATGCTTATATACAAACAAACCACATACCTGACAACACTTAAATCGTTGTTTTCTCAGTACAAGTTACGATTTGTTAGTTTTAAGGCTTCTTTACGTTTTCCTGTTTTCTTTGCATTTGTAAAATAAGTGTTTCTATTTTGGGGGGATGACTAAAGCAATCTACTTACTCTTACTACACAAGGATATAATATATATAGCTTGTTCTTCTGGTAGGGTACATCACATTACTTTACACAAAGTTGTAAATGAGTCTGACTTGAAAATGAAAATTGGAGGCTGGAAGCGAGGACAAATAATTCCTCTGCGTGTTACATCTGTCTCCGAAGGCTGACTTTGCTCAGCCTTAGCATACAAAGAAATCTTGGAAAAATGGATTTAAAACGATTTTCTTTCGTTGAGCTGCATGCTGTTTATTTTTGCGTAGAGAATAAATAAGTCTCTCACTCGCGTTTGTCATTCTATAGTGCTGAATTATACAGCTCCGCTCTTAATATAGACACAGATAAAATCCCCTGTTATATATAGTCAGAATTTTGCACAATAATAGCAATTTAATACACAAAAATGTCCATTCTGAGTATTTTAAAGAGTAGTATTTTCGAATGTGAAAAATGTATCTGATATAGGGATTTGTTCTATACACCAAAGAGTAATGGATATTTGGCCTTTAGAGTTCATACGTAAAGAAAGTATGTCCCCCTTCACTATGCGTACCAGTCTTGTCTTTATTAGTAATATATTTTCATACTGCCAGCTCAGATAGAATTTTTGCCAACTGTAACAATACTGTCTGAAATGCAGATTTAGGTGTATTTAATGTGATAAATATCATTATGTAAAAGTGGCATCTACTAGAAGCTGGGTTCTAAACAGAGATCACATGAAAAAGCGATTGGAAATGACAGGAGAAAGGCAGTGTGTGTATGTAACAGATTGGTTATTGCATAAGTAGAAAATAAATTCCAGCAGTAAAATGCGAATCTTCTAGCCATGAAGTAGAAGAGCCGAAAAGGCAAGTTTCGCTTTGGAAGTGTTACACATTATATAGGTAATAGTCAACTTTCTCTAAGCAACCTTGGGTAATAGTAGTTGTGTATGAAAAGAGAGAGAGAGAGATTTGAAATATTTGCATCGACGAATCGAGTGAAAGTTCGATGTGTCTCAGTCTGTTGGTCTGATTTTCATATTTTGAAACTCACAGCGGGTAAAATAAGGGGTGTTTGTGCCTCATTTGGTGCTTGATTTACTGTTGCGCGAATTGTCATTGAAGTGTAGCAGCTGGGCAACTCAGCATGGCCACCTTTGTTAAAGTGGAGAGTTCTTGGCTGTTGTTGTGGATGAATTTGACGTGAAGCCGAAACTTCCTATATTTGTATTACAACAACCCTGGCCGGGAAGAAAGTCTGGCAAACCCTGTCATGCCACTAACTTACAGTAGTAGTAGTATCCTTATTATCGAATACCGTGGCAGTGGCTACCCTGGAGCTTAAAGCTTATTATTATTACAAACAGCTACCTACGTACACTTTTCCTCTCCATATATTTAAAATTAGGTACGTTGTCTACCGACATACACATCGGAAACACTCCAAGAGAAAGGGAAGATAGAGGTAAACAGATAGAAATTCTATTTGCTATACGAAAGGTTTCTCCTATACACTTCTAGGACTTTCACGAGTCGGCGACTCAGCCCAACTCACTTATTTTGGACAGGAGGAGATATGAGAGTCAAACTTGCTGGCTTGGATCAGTGGCTCATGCCATGGATAGATTGCACACAGTAGTCTACCCTGACTTGGCGTGGCAGACGTACACAAGCAGCCCCGCCGCGGTGGGGAAACATCTGTTCAAAGTCGAGCTGATCCAGCAAACTCTCTTCTAGCACTAACTTCAACCCATTGCCTCCTTCATAACTTTCACTACCAACATTTTCCACTCGATAGGAAAAGTCAAACACATTTCGCTAACAAACTGCTAGTTCAAATCCAATACCACTCTTCCCCTTCCAAAAATTACACATTACTCTCCAAAATATTTCTCCGTGTGTTTGCAAACGAGAAAAAAGTTGTCATGTATGTCATTAATACTTAAAAGTCTTGAGTCATTAAAACAGCATTAATAGCGTATTTTGTCATTACAAAATATTACCCTTTTAAATCTATTCAGGTAGACGAAACATTTTAAGTGTGTTAATTAATGTTTAGTATTTAGCAGAATCCATGAAGAAAAATTATAAACTATTACTCTTAAAATTCCATTTAGATTCCAGGGTCACTAGACAGGTTTCAATGCATTTCTCCGACCTTATCTATAGCATGTACTTATCTGAGTGTCACTTGATTTCGTGATAGTTGGTATTTTTAACAGAGTCCAGAAAGAAAAAATGTTAGAAGAATTTGCGTCTCTCATTATGGGGCAAAAATTGTTTATAATTTAATGAGGATTGAATGCATGTTCACAGAAAACGAAATGAATTTCATTATTTGAGTAGGTCATAAAAGTTAATTCAGCATAATATCGCTGCATTGAATGTATTTCCGTTGTAGTTAAAGACAGAAAAGTTTTTTAGCCTATTAAACTTACACGATACTAAGACTTGAGTAAAGATTCTTTGTGAAGTCATGCTGTTTACATATTGAAAAAAGATTGTGCAATGTGCACAAGGTACCTATGTTTACAGTCGATTGTAATTTGATGCGGGTGGTTTGGAAAATTGTAAATAGTAAAAGTATATGTACAAGTCGAGTGCAGAAAGTCGGATTTCATGTAATCTTCTTGTGCATTTGACTCGAATGTGTAATTAAAATTTATGACATAGATTCGTTCATAATAAAAATCAATGGAGTTGAACTGTTGTGCAGTGATGGAATTGAAGGAGTACTTGAGTTTTATGTTCAGTGTCGAAAAGTCCAGAGCATCCCATCGTTTGGCTCGGGCTGATGTGAACAGCTACGTTATGTCAAGTTACGTTACGTTATAGACAACTTACAATTCCACTGGTTTAGTTCACTAGTAGAAATAGTAGTAGTAGTGCTGTACCGTACTGATGTGGTTATTAAACAACTATTATACTTAAACACTATTATCCTATACTCCTCTATAATACATACATATATACATTACACGCACAGCAAACTACTATAGCAGCTGTGTGGTGTTTAAGCATGTTTAATAGTAAGTAGCAGTATATACCTACTACTATCCATACATAAGTAGGTATACCAATAACAGTTGAAATAGTGAATACTACTATACAGGAAGCTGTACATATATAAAAGTAGGTATATAGCAGTTGTGTATTAGTATATAAAAGTATCCGTATTAAAAGGGTCCTTTGAAGAAATCCTGACTGTACATACAATATACAAATACTATATAGGTATGCAATGCACTTACAAAAGAGAAAGCAAAATTTCTAGAGCGCCATTTCCTTATTCTTAGTCATATTCCAGTAGTGTGGAGTGTATAGTAGAAGTAGAAGTCTGCTTATTCGGTCTTTGACTGAATTAGAGATATATAGAAGCTGTGTGTGTGTTGGTAGTGGCAGAAGTGAGTGAGAAAGAAAGAAAGAACCAAAGGCGGACATGACATCAACTCAAGCATTCTATATACTGGTTTTTTAGCATTATACATATTACATAATAAATATATACGAATAATATCTCTAGATACAAATATAATAATAATATGGGTTACTGCTCCTACCCCTACATTTCACTACAAGGACTCAGTAAAGTACCTATTCTTAAGACTGTTCTAGTATGTGTATGTGATGTGATGTGAATGTATTTCTGTGTGAGTTGTTCTTCTTCTGCTTCTACTTCTCTTCTTCTTCTTCTGGTCGACGTTTCTTTGGTAGCAGGAGCAACATCACTTTATCTCGGCGTCTTCCAGTGCCCTACGTACTTATATATCTCGTCTCGCTTTTTAGCAGTCATATATCAGAGACGAAGTTCTCATCTCAGCAGCTGTATCTGAAGTTATTAAATTTTTTTCATGCCTTGTCGTGTATAAAATATCCTACATGGGTGGAGCCACCTCGATGTTTCTCGAGACTCCTAAAAACTATCCACCAAATGTGTCTTCCTTGCCAAATTACAACAAATTCTTGGCTATTTAGGGCAGCCCACAAAAAATATAAGTTGGACCAAAGGCTGCCACTAAATTTAACCCCTTCTCTGTCCCTGTATAGTTTCTATTACTCTCCTTAGTTTACTTCTCGTACTACTAAATGCCTTCCTACCTATTTACTATGTGTATAATAAGGAACGCTAGTGTAGTGTAATACTTTTATTCTTCACACATTATACAAGTATTTATTGCTACGAGAGAAAAATAAACAGCACATAGACCTTTTTACACGTGGTGACAATTCGTGTTCTTGCACTTGCACATTATTACACATTTTATGTATGTGTAGACTGTAGACGCTTACTTACAACTGAACAAGAAACGAACAGAATTGTTGGAAATGTATAAATATGTTTTTATGTTGTTCAATGTTACGGAATGCAAAACTGTGCGGTAGTCTCCTGGCGTACTGCTGACCTCTTTAAATAACCAGATAAAATCTTATCAAGAATGTTTTGCACGTGTTTTCACTTGTTTGCTTTTGTTTACACCATGGACAATTGCATTTCGTTGAATTTGCTACAGTCAGGATCAAGAGGTCTCTATTATCAATGTAATTCACATACGTTTACTCGGATGCTGAACATTAGGCACTTATGTGTACTTAGAAACGCTACGGAACATAAACTTAAAGTAGGTATTGTGTGTATACTCGTCTCTCTAGCAGAAAAAGTGCACAAAAGCAAATGCGGTACTAAAATAACGTTGCGCAATCCCATGTAGAAATCTGCACTACTTTTCATTTTTCAAGTATTGTATACGTGTCATTACCCTATAGACATAGTGCCTACTTAAATGATTGTGTATATATAGCGTCTATTTATTTTATACGTTTGTTATTCGGTTCGACAACACAAGTATTAGATAGATACATGTGTGTTGTTGACCTGACGGCATTGTTCATTGAAATTGACTGGACAGAAACTCACAGACATAAAATGTGAAAGGAAACGGAAATATTTTCAGGGACAGAATGTTATGTGCATTCGAATTGAATTGTTGAGTCATTCTAGGGTGAAAGTAAATAGAAAGCATGGAGATACAAACACGGAGAAGAAGAACATAACACGAAGAGATGTTTTTCTCATTTATTTAGCTGGAAAACTAGAAAGAAAAAAGGAAAGAAGTGTGGGAGAAAGAGACTTGTAGTAACTTGCTCAACAGTCAGATGGAAATATAGAAATGTGGTTATCGGACCGTGGGAGAAAGTCCAACTAAAAGGAAGAAAGCAAATAGAACAGAGATTTGGATTTGTCTTCTTCGGTGTGTCTGGTCAAAGGAAAGAATGGAGTGTCACTCAGTTTGATTTGAAATTGGATGATGAGGTGGTAGCTTAGCTTCAAGGAGTTTCCATTCCCTCGACTCAACCTTAAAGTTTAAGTAGTAGATACTCTCTCTCGTTACTTAGAACACACTCTCTCTCTGTGTTCTACAGCAAATGAGACACACACAGTTCCTCCTACTATTGTTTTCCCTATAAAGTATTATGTGTGCACACAGTATTACAAATAACGTAATACTATACTGTATATACATTGTACACACGTTACACTTAAGGGAAACCACCCAGGCTAGAGAAAAGCAAGCAAAAGAAACCCAAAGCAAAGAAACTCATAGTAAATAACTAAGTAAGTAAGAAAGCAACGAGAAGAGTATTACTAACGTTTCGTTTCATCCCATTCTCAATCCCCTGGTTGAATTTCTGCGGTATAGCCATCTAGACTCGCTTCTTAAGACATTCGTTCGACTCGTAGTCAGTTCTCCAAATACAATTCCATTTTTCCTCTCCTTATAAACAAGTAAGCCCTTCGTGTGCAACAACTTCGCTATGTTGTCGAGTAATGCCTTGTTGTTGTGTAAATAATAATATAGTCATCGAGGATTTTCTTATACGTATATGTGTGTATAATAAAAGTTGCATGGCAGAACGCAGTTATGATCTCCCTTTTCTCTTCACATTACGCTTCACTCTGTGTACAAATATGTAATGGCACAGTTTATACACATCCGTATGTATAAAATGTGTCATACCAACATAGCTCCATCGCATCGTTTATATTTTCCCAGTACCTAGTGTAAAATAATCCTCTCAACACAAAGAGAAAGAACTCGTATTATTATACTCTAAAAGTATTAAAGTAGAAGAATGTACTACATCTTATTGCTGCTGTACAATAGATGCTTATACAAATAAGCACTATTATAAAATCACTAATAACTATAAAGTGCATGAGATCATTCTAAATATTTGTACTACCCAAGTGTAGTTGTATTATTTATGTATGGTTAGTCGTTGTGAAATCAGTGAATAGTCATATTTATTACTACTTGTAATTTATTTTTGCATAGGTGCAAATTGTAAATGCAAAATTGCATTTTTAGTTGTTTTACTTATGATTCAGTTGTTTTTGAAGCTACATTATATATAGGTATATGAAATACTGTAACACTCACGTTGTAATATTACAGATAAAATATAGGTAGTTGTAATACATATATAATTTTGTGTTATGTAATGTTTGTTTGTGTAATTTTGTATGATGTTTTTGATTATTAACTGTTAATGATTAATTTAGTTCGTTGTTCATTCATTTTACACAATCTTCACTTATAGTACACATTCGATAAAATGTGTCTCATTATATATTATCATTCAGAGCATTTATGTGTGTGTTGACAAGAATGAAATAACCAGGCGAGGATGAGGTAGGATACCTTTAAAAACAGACTGAATGAAAATTGGTGATTGTGATTCAAGAAACAAGTAGAACCTTAAATCTCTCTGGGGAACTCATTAATTAGGGTTTAATTTTTAAGTACAACTATATAAATGAACACGAAATAGTAAGTTACGCTACGAAGAGAATTAACATCGAGGGAAATTAATCTACACTGCACTACGCAAATACAAATAACTGCCTCTGTCTAAGTAGTGTGCCTAATATAGTACTACTAGCAATAAATATAAGAGCAAGTAAAAAATATGCACAATGTCTGCTAGAAATAATAGTAAGCAGCTTTTCGACAGATTTCCTGAAATTAATTTCAAAATATGGAAAAATTAATACAAAATGAAATCTTAAGACCCTTAGAGGACAACTTTCTTCCATTTTCTACTATCTGTACTTATTTAAAAACTACGTGCTATACATATAGACTCTGTTGCCCATGTCCATGCGTCAAAATGCGAATAAATATATTATTTGTACGTATGTGCTGTGTATAAGTAGAGCCTAGTAGTCTAGTTAAATGTGCGAATTATATGTTTGCCCTGTGACAATAGGATTATATAGGATGTACTTACTTACGCGTACATAATACACGCGGAGAGCAGTAGTAATAGGTTTTTTTGGAAGAAAGGAATTTTGTGCATCGTATAAGTATAAGTAAGTAGTAGGTACAATACAAATACACCTCGTATAACTATGTGAATGCGACTATGCCTTTACGTATTTTAAATGACTAGCTGACTATACAAAGAGGACGCATTAAGTATTATATATTTTATTAGAAGGAACAATCTTTGCAGAGTACATCACAGATTTAAGGGAGACAATAGGCAAATCCTCAATTCTATGTTTGAGCATTTCCTTAGCAAAGTTTTGGAGAGGGGAGTGAAGTGAGATCTGATGAGATGAGATACCAATAGCGAAACAGACTGGAAATAACCAAAACACTGTAGTCTCTAGCACTAGCGATAGCCTAATATAATATGTAGAATATAAATTCAAGTTTTTAGAATACAAGTATATTACCGCATTGGTGCTGTGTACATACTCCCTGTGTATATGTAGAAACATAGAGCCAATATAAATTCACAAGCGGAAATTTCCTCAGAAGACTTGAGCCGATTTCCATTCAAGACTCGACTTAATCAGCTTCGCCACCAGTACGAGTCGAGAACTCTCATCAAATCACACGCCTTGCTATTTCTACGTTTATACTTCGTTCCTATTTCAATCCAGCTTCATATCTCCTCTTACAAACAATGCAAAGACATTCTCATTTACATTGCCATTGCCAGCCTAATTTTCACATCGATGCTCTACTAGCTTTGCAACGTCCTCGTCAACCTCTCTTCGTTTCTTCCTGGGTGCTACTTAACTACACAGACTCCAAAACAGGGAAACGTGTTGTATTGAACAAGTCTTTAGTGTATACTTTTACTCGAGGTCGAGACACACTTTCTTGCTTTGTAATTCTATTAAAATTAACTAACGACTGTGTGCATACGAATATTGCAGTAAAATACTGCTAAACACTTAACTACATTCGGTATTAGTAAGGTAAATTCAAATTCATGTAATTCTTTTAGTGTTAAATTGGATTGTTTGAACTTTCAAGCGTTTCTCTCATCAAAATCTCAGTATTTTAATTAAGCCCAGGACTTTTCCTTCATTTGGGCATGTGTGCTTGTAAAAAACTTTTTTAATCTCCACGAAAAGCTAGTATTTACTTACAACTAGACTGTTTTTTAATAACCCTTACATTTTTTCTCCATATTCAGGGAGTTTCTTACAAGTAAAAGAATCTCCTGGTTTGTTGATGAACTTGTAAAAATAAAAACCTTCACATACTACTAAAACTTGTACAATAGAAGAATTAGATGGCTGAGCAAAAGATGGGCAAGTAAAAGAAAAAAGAATCGTTCAAAATTAGTACGAGTCGCTCTTTTCAGTTTTTTCTCACTCTTTCAATTAGGACGAAGAATTCTGTGATTGTTAAAAAGTTTCTGTTTTTATCTGATCTCTTTGGGGACACAACTTGCTCAACTCTCCTCAAATTAATGTCTAATATTTTGTTTGTGGACTGGAGCGAGTTCAAAAGAAAACTTTCTTCTTGCGACACACACCGCTTAGTTACTATGATCGTTAACGACTGCATGCCCAGAAAAAACTTGCTTTCGTACAGTATGTTCTGCTTCACACACTCGTACACACACACGTAAATACAATCGCACTTGGAAAAGCACTTCGTAGAAATATATCTGAACAGTATTGACAGAAAACTCTATAGAAATGTATTTAATTCCATATAAATCTCCAGAAATGACGATGTGCCACACACTCCTAAATCTTATAATTACAGAAGTGTGTTCCTGCCTAAATTCATCTTCATCGTGGGTTGCAATCATATTATATTCTATAGGATTGTCATCATAAGTATTTTCATACCTACATACATAGGTATATGTATCCATATTATTATTATTGAACGTAGTTGTAGGTACCGCGGGTACTTACATTGAGTAAACTTACTCTTTAATTTCCCCTACATGAAAAGCCTATTGGGAAAAGAGATGATGATGTTCTTGTAGCGTAGTGTGTAAGATTGCCAGATAGGCTCAAAAGCAACGACATGGAAAATCTTAATGAGAGACGACACTTAATTTCAGTAACAAAGTGTGGTTAGGGTCAGTCACGGTTCTATGCACTCAGGATTACTCATTATTTTCACTTTACCTAAAGAATCTCTTTCACAAACCAAAGGAGCTTGAAAGGTACTCAGAAAGAACTATCTTGTGCAGGTACAAATACATGGAAAGCATTCGGAGTAGAAAGCAGAGTGTGTAGGTACGTAATAATTGAGTGGAACCTTTTATGCCACATAAGACAGAAAAGACACGCGCTAAAAAATCAGAGTTACTGCAATTAAGTGGAACAAAAAGGGCAATGGATTGAAAAGGCCACTGAATTGGAATTGCTGGAAGGTTGCAAGAAGAAATACTTTTGGAAGAAAAGTTTAGTCAATCTGTACACTACGAAGAAAAAATAGTTCAGTTAACTGAAACTGTATTTAAAGGAATGGTGGTATTACTCGTAGTTGGATGGAGGTGTATGGGTCGTAGAAGTAATGGAAAGTATTTAGGTATATTGGTACGATTCAATTTTTCCGAAAACCTTCATGTTTGCAACGATTGCTTGTAGAAGG
This sequence comes from Pogonognathellus flavescens, assembly GCA_019776165.1. Taxonomy (NCBI): domain Eukaryota; kingdom Metazoa; phylum Arthropoda; class Collembola; order Entomobryomorpha; family Tomoceridae; genus Pogonognathellus; species Pogonognathellus flavescens. The sequence goes on along the minus strand of JABASD010000910.1, from coordinate 8,876 downwards.
GAAGGACAGCTGGTGAATAAAGTAAAAGCGCTATAAAAGATAAGGCATTGAGAATACTTCATCGGGAAAGACAAATTCCGTATCTGTGTAGTTGCGTAGAGGGGAAGGAGAAAAGTATTCATAGAAGGTGAAGTGGATTGAATAGGAGAGAAAGAGATGTATGAAAACCTCTGGAGATTTTTTGCTTTCTCCTTCCGCAGTTTTATATCCATCGCTTCCATTTCCCATTCCATTCGTTAAAAACAACTGTAGCAGTTGCGAGAGGTAGGAAAAGAGTGTGTGCACTTCAGGAGTGTATTGATAATGCAGGCTTGAATTACATTCGCTGTAAAGTAGAAGCATATGCTTAAAAGTATTCAAATGTTTAGTTCGCTTGTTCACTTAGTTTCTTATGAAATTTTAATGCATTCCATAATATTTTAAGGTTGAGCGAGTGGTTATAGAAGAATGACACGCTCGTCTGCTTCTGTGTAAAGAAAATATATTTTCCCAATCTCGAAAATTATTTTCCATTAAGGAAATCAAATAAGATTCAATAAAACTTCCCGAAACCCGAGACACGAACGATTTTGCTGCTTGAAAGCTTCTTTGAATGGAAAACTTCAAGTGTAATTTTACATCGGAAAGGTGATTTGCAGGCAGATGGGTTTTAGTCATTCGAGATGTACGTTACTCACATTAATGCGGCTTTAATGCACGACTAAGAGTTATTTCTAGAGTAGGTAGAATGACAAGAGTCCCTTCTTCTCATTTCCATATTCTTGGAAAGTTGACAAGAAGCAAACTGTTACAGTTACATTAAGTACAACAAGAAGACGTATCAATTACGTGTGTATTTTAATGGTCGTTCTCGTATATTTATGTTCAGACGGAAACACAGCAGCGTCTACGAGAACTACAGAGCCACTCTGCTGTGTCTCTGTGTCGTGCAAAGTGAAGAGACACGACAGAATTGAAATGAAATGTTCAAAATGGAATGTGGCAATAAATATCCAACAAAACTAGGCTCCCTACTACTCACGAACTAAACTCATTGGGATAGTTAACAACTCGTCTAATTGTAACAGTTAGGAAACATGAGATGGCCATATTTTAAACGGAAGGACAAGTACAGGCAAGCCACGGCACTAAAACTTGCTAACTTTTCACCTAATTGCCTCAATGGCTGAAATATAAGTTTATATATTCATTCTGCTCCGAAATGAAGTTTCCATGAATGTTGATTTTTACAAAGTGAGAAAAAGGTCTTCTATTTCATGAGAAACTTGCTTCGTCACACCATGTTTACATTTACGTTCATAAAGTACCATAGGAATGCTAAATATTACTTTTAGCTCAAAAGCTTCTGGTACTCTCTTAACGAGTTGGGCTAGTGGCACCGTAAACTATTACGCTGCACAATGAGCAACGTTAACGTACCATGTTTGCTCATTTAACAGCACTAGTTAAGTTTTATTCGAGTACACGTCGCACTATGTGTTATGAGTGTATAATGCAACTTACAATTTCTCATTTTACTATCTAAGGACCAAGTACCTACTCATTTTCAGTCTTCAACTTACAGGAACAGTCTGAAGACGCAAACTCTGTAAAAAGTTAGTTAGAGTGAAATGAAACCATGTGTATCTTCTAAAAGTAAATGGATTAATGTATGTAGCTCACGGACAGACGATATACGTGTCACGAAGTAGTTGCATTTTTCTACAAATACAGTGAGAGCTTTCCGTAATAAAATTACAAATTCACTAATAAAAATACGTTTGTACATTCTTGGCTGCTGTGACTGTGACCTCCGGCAGTTTGGAGTCAGCAATAAAATTATTCGTTAGAAATTATGCAGTTTTATGTGACTATACATGCTAGGTACATGATCTTTATTGCAAACATAGTTTAGAAAACTTGAATGTAAACTGAACTTTTCTTTACTTACTAAGTATAGTATACTAACAGTCTAGAAAGCAGAGTTAGTTGTCAATACTATACCTCCTATCCCGGATGTACAATAAAATATCCATTTTATTGCATCTGTAAAGGAACAAGTTAATAATTTGCCAATGAATCTAAAAACTATCTGTATAAGCAAATAAAGCTTAATTTACTGCGCATATTTATTATTATGCAAATGACAGCGATTATTCTAACGCTAATGTTGAGTATAGTACTGCAAGTGAATTGTAAAACATTTTATATACCCTGTGAATACTAAATTCAATTAGTGATATGAATGTTCGTGTAATATTCAATTTGTTTACATTTATGGAGTTAATGTTCATCGTACATGGGTTTAGACATGTAATGTAGTGTGTGCCTAAGCACTTACGTCATGTCATCTTATTCTATTTAGTTTACACTCGTGTGCTGCTGCTGCTTTCGACATGAAATTGTTTAATATTCTGCATGATGTGTTAAAGTTAATGCTAAAATATGACTTCCATATTTAAGTTTACTCGTTCCCGTCGTAGTCTGTATTCTGTACCTACTTTACAAATTGACAATGCTAACGATGCAGAAAACGCTGATAGTTATTTACCTTGCTCCGTATACAAAATAATATTATTACGTATCCTGCATGCCTTAGGTAGATTTGCGTACTTTCACTTACACCATTCGTATTTGCACATCTAAAGGAAGATGAGAGAAAAGAGGAAGACTGAAGAGTCACAGTCAACTGCCTTCAATAATGGTGAGTTAGTGCAACCAGGACGAGGGGCCGAAGCAGCTTGCTGACTGAATTGCTGACGAGAATTCGGTTGTTACATTAAACCGGAGAGTACCACTACTGGTATACACAGACACAGAGCAATGTGATGCATCCACACGAAATACGAATGCCCGTGCATACTACTCCTGCTGGCATTGTGTGTGTACAGCTACGTATACAGAGACAGTACCCGTTCGGATAAGTACCTTATAATAAAATGAAAGGAAACAAGAGGCTCCTTCATCAAATTACATAAAGGGAATTTCAATTCCCTCATGTGGTCTTGTAAATGCGACGAATGTGAGAATTTATTCTCACATCCCTATCATCATTTCATTTCACTCCTCTTCCTTCGTCCAACTGCAGCTGGAAAACCCCATTGCTTATGCCTTGTCTTCTTTCGGTGCATTGCAACTAGCGCAATGATGTACCCGCTCTTTCTACATACATGATACGTTCCTGGCAAATCTCTCGTTTCATCCTTTTGTGTTTCATCCATTCACCAAAGATACTCCTGCTGGAAGAAAGACGGGAGTGCAGAGTACCACTACAGTCCTACACACGTAATATAATAATATAATGCAAATTCATCTTATGTACGGATCACTATAAGAAGGAGCCTTCAAAATTCAAAACATTCTTCAAAAGAAGTTCAAAGGAAAACCATGACTTAAAGTTGTCTGCTATATATATATTTCACCACCCACTTGCAATACGGTGGCATTTACATTTGATTCCATTCCATAAGTTGAAATGAAATGAAATGAGAAATTCTTAATAGAATTCATTGTAGTGTAATAATATCTGCGATACCTATGAGGTATAATGGCATGAGAATGGTAATGCTAAAACGGAAAGCTAAAAGGAAACGAGAGAACCCTCTAAAGGGAATCTGCCTTATAGGCAAAGTATGTGAAAGTGGAATACAAGTAAAGTCTAAAGTCGAGATGAATTTAAAAGTAATGAAAATCCATCAACATCATCGAAGCTTTTCTTACCTTGAACAATAATGCTACACTTACAATGTATTATTCCAGGGTGTGTGTACAAATGGAAATGGATAAAAATTGAATGCTTTCATTTTAATGGTTTTATTGTATGCGACTGTCGACTAATGTGTGTTTTTGTAAAATTTCTATGTTGTCAATTCTAATGCAATGCTTGGAAGAGAGAGAGAGGCGTTTTTAAGTAATATGGGGTCCAAGAAATGTCAAGACAGCTTTGTCAAGTTGGCAGTCACCTTTGAAATACACTTAAGTGTTTCCTTTACTTAAAATGCCACCCGTTTCGTTTCTTGTATGTTTCTGTGCTGGAATCCAAAAATGAAAAGATTTTATTCTGTTCATTATACATATTGCAAATATTCAAGGAAGTTGCCTTGTGTTAGTGTCACTTCTGTATAGTGTATAGCATGAAATGCAAATCATTTTAATGCGCTTTCTTATCACTGGAAAAGCAATTTTATTGAATTTGTCCTTTTTCACTACAAAAGGATGCAGCCACAATGTTGAAAAAATAATGGCTTTTAGCGAGAATGTATGTTGCCTTGCTGCTGTGAAATGTGTATATGTAGTAGGTACATATTACATTTAATTTACAACATGGGAAACCTCAAATCTCTGAATAGTCTTTGCTATAAGAAATAAAAAGCTACAGAGGTTCTTATAAATGGTAAGTTATGCAAATCTCGAGAGCTAAGATTTGCAATATTAATTGTGACATTACGACGAGTAAAAGTAGATCAGAAGTGTGCGGCGGATTTTTAGCAGGAAATTTGTCAGAGAAGAGACTTGGTAGGAAATAGATCGACGCAGTTCCAAAGTGAGGTGAAAGTAGTACATCACATGAAAGTAAACCTTGACAGAAGCAGCATTACCAGGAGAGCTAGAAAAAGTCTTGACAAGACTGGGAAGAATTACTGGTGACAAGAGGTGGTACGCTGCATGTCTTTTTCTTTCTTTCATGACCACGGGAGGTCTCGCCTACCTGCTGCTCCAGAAAATGAGATTGAAAGGATTATTCTTTTAATGAGCAACTTACTCCCCTACCTCAACAGTAAGAGATTGATTTTCTCTCTTTTTCCTTGTAGGATTGCACGCTTTCTTCAATACACTCCTAAAACATTCGTGTCGTTCGACAAAGTGAAGAAAAAATCCGATTTCAATTTAAAACTTTTACTGCGTCTTGTAAGAAATAAACGGAAATAAATTTCGTTTTCTAAGTGAAGGGGAAAATTATAAATTTGATTAAATTCATTCCTTCGTATGTAATTACGAATAATTACTCAAGTATAGTAGAATTACAAGTAGTTATAACGAATAAGAAAATAAAAAACTTTCTTCGAAACGATTAAGCTTAATATAACTTTAGTATATGACTCATTGAATAGCATTTACAGATAATTTCGTTTTTGCTGTATAATTATCTTTGTAAAAAAGCATGAGCTTGTCTATCCATCCTTTGTGAAGGAACGACGAAGTGAAGAATCCATTAAAGATTTATTCCGGAATCAAATGCATTGGTAAGGATCGTTTCGGAACACACTTCACTCAACACATTACATTCTCAACCCCTCGCAGCTTAAAAAATAACGCATCGAGCAGTGAAAGTATACGGCGAAAGCAACGTAATGGAAAAGATCCAATTTTTTTCCTTTTTTTGCTATTTAGTCGACTGGACATTATTACGGTGCTGTGGTAGGGTGTAGAAAGAAGATGCTTAGGTATATAAATGTGAACTGATGGTAATATACTTTCTTATCATATCTTGCCTCTATCTAATGGTTTGTTGATAGTCGGTTAGTTGCCTTCTCAGCGTGTATCCGCGGATTATAGCATTCTAGTTGGGTCCATCTATCCAAAGCAGCGTACAATACATCCAGATATCTTGAGTTATATACAAAACTACTTCTAAAACAAAGATAGTCTGTGATATTCGATGTTTCTCTGTTAGGAAAGTATTGTTTCCTCCTTTTTTCTTGTGTTATTTGTTTCTTCGTCTCGCTTTCACTCACTTTCAACTGCCTCGTTGTGCTTCTGGGGAAATATGCACTTAAGATAAATACGTATGCCTAACTAACAAAGAATAATGGCTAACGCTCTTGTACTTCTATTTCTGTTGGGACGCTTATGAATTCACACTGCACAAGAATGGTATAATACTTATATATGAACATTCCAAGCTTGCTACTAGCATGTTTTTACAATAGGAGTTTATAAACTGTAGCTTATTTATATAAGCTTTGAAATATCAATGGAAAGTGCAATTCAATACTACTAAAAGTATTTATTTTCTTTCCAGCCAAAGCTTTTCCAGTTTAAGAAAAGGATACTGAACTTAAGTGTAGTGGGTACAGTCAGGGGAGTCAGATAGATCTGTGAACATATGGCGAGGCTAGGTCGAATAGCCACTTAAATAACAATGCTATCATCTATTACATCTTTTCTCTTAATTAAAATCATTGTGAAGACAAAGCAAGTTGCTTCCTCCTTTCTTCTACTTTCCTTTCAAAGAATCCATTAGATTTCCATACCTATATAAACTATTTAGTTACGTATAGCTTTCTGCTATTGAACAGCACATCAGCAGATCAAATCAAAGTGTCACGAACAGCTATCTTTCTATTTCGAAGGCTTAATTTTTTTAACTGTTCAGTTGTCACTTTCTTTTACTTTCACATCCTCGGATGTAGAAACTAACTTGTATTCTACCCATATACCTATAATGCCACGCCTACGGATTTTACTTAGTGAGCACTTACGTATTTCATTTAAGTCTTTGTGTATTTATTTGACATGAACGGCAATTGAAGTGTCTACATTTCACCAATCGTTCTGCCACAAGGATGTTTACCTTTCCTCTTGGGAGAACTCACTTCCATTCACTTCCTGAATTAGAACAGAAATCTTGCAAAATTTTCATCAATTTATCCGTAAAAAGTTTACCTATTACAATTAGTAGGTATTATATAGGTACATAAAATGTTTATGAAACTTGTTTTATTAAATCCGCTAAAGTTGCAGTTTTACATGAAAATTAAGCGTAGGTTGGGAAATGTAAATCTTTAAACATTTTACTCAAGAAATCTAGAGTCCGGGCAACCGTATTTCTCAGTATAAGGATACTGACATGCTATTTTCGGATGAAGTTTTGCATCCCAGTTAAAAAAGTTACCACTGAAAACTAAGGTTATTAATGACGTCATACAACCTAACGACGTCACTAATAATGACGTCACACGTTCACTAGATAAGCCATTAATTTTTTAACTGGGATGCAAGAATTCATCAATAAATCGCATGTCAGTTCCTTATACTGAGAAATACGGTTGCCGTGCTAACTCTAGATTTCTTGAACCACAATCTAGTTATTTAATTTTTTCGAACGCTTAACGTAATTATTGTTGTAGATTTGTCTCAATTTTTGTAACCGATCGTTCAAAAGTCGCTATTATTCCCCGCGACTAACTTCACCTACTTCACCACACTATTTAGAACGGAGATGAGACGGAGACGAAAACTACATCATGCATTCGATCCTGGAGAACGGTAGGGAAGGGAGAAAGATCTATTTGCTAATACACATTTTTACGGATACTATGTAATTCCTCTACAGATCACGCACTCTTTTTTACCCTCCTATATCTTCATAGTCTGATATTCAAAGTAATCAGTAATAAATCTGAATACCTATGTTGGGTGTTACAAATATTATGAGTGCCGAAGTTGATACATGCAAAGTTTTGAATAAATATTATGTTTGTGATAGGGCGATTAGTAAATAATCATATTATGTTACTCTTGAATTCATACTTTCACATTTTTAGTCTTTTTTAATGATTTTTCAAATCTTTACATCAATATCGACCACAACATGATTTGAGTCCTTATTCCCGTTTACAGGAGTCGTTATTATTGGACATACTCGAGTTTTTTTACACACATTACATAGTAAATATTTTAGTAAAGCGTGTCCTAAAAGGTATAATAAACTTCGACAAATTGTAACAATACCATCGTAAACAGTTTGACTGACAGACTTCGCTTTAGCATTTTGCAGGAAAATTTCATAGTCATACACAAATTGCGGAAGAGGTGTTATGGGAAAATAGGATCTCGCCACTAATGAAGGAACTCTGTCATCATTATGATTTTCCCCGGTTCCTACACTTGGACTTTCAGCTTTTCTCTCCGATTTCTTCCGTTGTTCTGCATCTAATCTCCGTTCCCTTCTTTCCAGAAAAGCTTTACGTCTTTCCACTCTGCGATGCAAATTTGATCCACAAAGAATAGCAACCGAATCAACTTCTTCACCACTAGAAGCATCCGAAGAACACTCAGGCATATTTAAAATATAGCAGTCGAAACACTCGCAATTGTGGGGACATTTTCCAGCAACGAGGTTTCGTAACGTCGACCTTGCTTTATCCACGTTCCTAATTGAACTTGTTTCGTGAAGTGTAAGAAGATGCTTTTCTTTCCTTCGTCCTTTGTTACTTCCTATAGTGGAATTTATTTCTTCAGTTCTTGTCAATAGATTTCTTTTAAACCTTACCCAATTACGATAAACCTCTTGCGTATGTTTTGATTGCTTCACATCGGATTCAACATCTGTGTCTAAACCAACTTTATTGCCCCGGAAGTATCGCTTTCTTTTTTTGTGTCTGGTTTTGGCAACATTTTCGGTAGTTCGATATTCACCAGGGATTTTCCAAGTTAAAGTTACATTTTGACGCAAACGTTTATCAAAATCCTCGCTGCTACTGTCAACGTCACCCCTTGTTTTGCGATATGACCAAGCGAGAGAGGATGAGGAATTTACACTTACAGAATTTCCAGATTGGAATGATGATTTTGATCCCTTTACTACTTCAAATCGACTTGGATTCACTAAATCAATAACTGAATTTGAATGAGAAATATATTTTTCTTGAAGTTTCATCCTTGTTCATATTGTGGTATCTGTTTACGGAATATTATTATCACTGTCACAGTGTAATACTATAAAACATAGTATCTATTTTACAAACGAAAAACTTACGGGTAATGTTTCCGTGTATGTTATATGGGTATTACTGTCTGTAAAGTCTTAGTTCCCTACTTTTACGACTGGGTCGAACAAAAAGTGGCACAACCAAGTTGTTTATTTATTTTAACTTTTCTCATTTCTCACTACA